>PVLC010017677.1:0-33356 GCA_004027655.1 Graphiurus murinus
CCAAAAGTATACACTGGAAAAAAGATAGCCTCTTTAACAAATGGTGTTGGCAAAACTGGTTAATCATATGCAGGAAACTGGAAATAAACCCCACTTTCTCACCCTGCACAAGAGTCAACTCAAGGTGGATCAAGGACCTGGAAGTCAGACCAGAGACCTTGCAGCTACTTGAAGAGGGCATAGGACCAACACTTGAACACATAGGCACAGGTAAAAACTTTCTCAACAAGACCCCAAAAGCACAAAGCAAAAATTTTTAATAAGGGCTGAGGGTGGCGCTTGGAGGTTGAATTCCCATGGTTCAACCTCTACTACCACAGACACACACACACACAAACACACACACACACAAGATAGTGGGAAGTTGTTGAATTCAGATTATATTTTAAAGTGAGAAAGAGTAGTTATTCTAATGGATTGGATGTGAGATGAGAGAAAATCATAGCACTGTCTATTATATTTGGGTCATAGTAAATTGCTTAAAGATGAGAGAGCTTGATATTTGGTTATATGTTTAATGCATCTATTCAACATTAAAGCAGAAGTATTGAATATAAAGTTTTAAAGTGTCAAGCTGGATTTCAGGAGAAAAATTAATGCTGAAGACATTATGTGGAATTGTCAATTAATTAATGCTAATAATAATATTAGTGTGAAATATGACACTAAGATCTTTTAGAAAAGAAGTAAAGCTGGAGAAATTAAATGTGTCTTCAGCCTTTGATTTTTCATCATTTAAAGATTTACAAAGAGAAAGAAGAAACCCATTAAATAATATTGAAGAATAGCATCAAAACACACTGTAGTAGCCAGGTGTAGTTGTGCACATCTGTAATAGCAATATTTTGGAAGCTAAGACAGGAGGATCACAGGTTCCAGGACAGCCTCAGTAAATTGGTGAGACTCCCAGTAACCTAGTGAGACCTTGTTTCAAAATAAAAAAGACTGGGGGTATAGCTCAGATGTAGGATGCCCCTGGGTTCAATCCCCAGTACCATAATAAATACAATTTTAAAAAGAAAAAAAGTATATATTTTCCTGGAAATAAACTAAAAAAATTGATTTTTTAAATGAAGAAGTAACTGGATGGTTGTGGCAGCACATGATTGTAATCCCAGAACTTGGAAGGCTGAGACAGGAGGATCACAGGTACACAGCCAGTTTCAGCTAACTAGTGAAGCCCTCTGCAACTTAGTAAAAATAAAAATAAAAATAGTAAAATAAAAAATAGGGCTGGGGGTGTATCTCAGAGGTAGAATGCCCCTGGGTTCAATCCCCAGTATCACCAAAAAAAAAAAAAAAAATCAGAAGGTGCCATATTAATTCCTGTTATAATTTGAATAAATTGAGATTCAGCAATAAGCCTTGAATGAAACAAGATATTCATGTGTGCTAATCTTGATAAAAGAGATCTCTAGACTGTTAGGAATGTGTGCTTAATTAAAATGTATTGAAGAAAAATAACTGGAGACAGATAATTTAGGTAATTTTCCCAATAGTTTTGCCTTAAGAGGGATATAGTGATGGCTGCATTGTAATTATGTATTGTCTTGACTTTTCAAAGTTCATTCCTAATGACTTACTAGAATAATTTTTATTTTCATTCCTGCAACTTTTGGTTTTGTGGTGCTACATATCCTGAATTTGAATGGGATGTTTCCCTCAGTCCTAGACATAAAGACCCACTAAATTTAAATATTTAGAGATCATCCAATCCTGCTAGGTCCTTCATGATACTAGACTAGTAAGCAAAAATGTTGTAACACCATCAGGGCAATTACACTTATCATGAGCAGAGAGAATTGCTAGATCATACTGAGGTAGAAAAAGAAACATGACGGACATTCACAGGATTCATCGTTGTATCATGTGGTATTCTCATGCTCAGCGTTAATTGTGAATCAGTGATTTCACCAACCTGGGCCTACAAAGGCTCAGATTCCTCCCATCAGGCAAGCCATTTAGAGTAGCAGATGTCAACTAAGGATGTGCTTCTTTGTAGTAGTTGTAAGAAGCAAGTAATCATTACCTTAGGATGACCATAGTAGCAGAAGTAGGGTACCATCCAAATACTCTTGTCTTCTGTTTTTCCACAGATGAAATCAACTATAAACTTAAGGAAGAGGTTGGAGAGTTGAATAGACATGTGGCTTATTCAGAGCATCAGAGCGAGGGTGAAAATATGTAGAGTATGAATGAGTGGCATGCACTTACTCAGATTCCTTTCACAATGTTATGAGTGAGCTTATCCTGCCCCACCTGGGGTTTGTTCTGCTACTAACAATTTACACTCATAAACTTCACAGTTGATTATGGGTCCTGGATCCACCTGGCCTACATGAAGTACCTTACAGTTTTATGTACTCTTTGATCCAGCCCTACAGTGGCCTGCAGCCAATGACTGATTGGTATGGAAGTACAAAAAGCCAGGTCTTTAAACTCTAGCCAGTTCCAGAGGGACACTTTACCCTTTAGAGCTTCCTGGAACAGCTGGTATCACACTAAGTCTGGGACTTCTTTATTTCCTTCATTTTCTTACAGTATCCCCTACCCTCTCACTAGCTTTCCTTGGAGATCTTCCTAAATATCATTCCTCTTGAATTTTGGTACAGATTATTCTTACAGAACCAAATGCAAATCCAATATTGTATTTTAGTCCTATGTAATATCTTGGAAATAACTCAATATTAAGAAATGAATAAATCCAATAATGCAATAATCTTATTTTTTTACAAAATATAAAAGAAAACTTCTCTATATAAATTGTTCATCTTATGTTCTAAATGTAATCCACACTACTTGCTATATGGGGTAGGTAGTAAAATTTTACAAGACATAACAAGAAAGAAGATACTCATTTTATATTCCAATAAATTAGTAATAACTTGTTTCTTTTCACTAGCTTTTACTCATCTGACCCTAAAACCTCATACACAGAAAATATTCTGGAAAATAACACAACAGCTAAATTATTGATATATGTAATATTAAAAAGCAATGCAACTTCCTTCCCCCAGTATTTTCCCAGTGGTATTAATTGTGAAATTGTTTGGCCTTGTGTGCACAACTGTGTTGTGCTTTGAGAAGAATAAATAACTGATAAAACAAGAAATTGTAAAATTATCTATAGTTAAAAATAAATTTTACTATTTTAGTTCAAAATATCAGTATTACAACATTTGCTGTTTAGTTTATCAGCATTTTCTCCTGTTAAAGATGAAATTTAACAATATTATTGGGACAATCTCTCAGAATTATATGACTCTGGAGAAGAATTTCTTTACTGCAGAATAATTTTTTTACAATTTTCTTTGCAATATTTTCTCATATATTTCCCTCATTATAAAATTCTTCATTTGTTATACAAATTTACTTTGATTTATTCCTTTCTTGATTATCAAACAACACCTTTATGTGTTCTGTGAATTTCCTTCCCCATAGTCTTGTCCATAAAGCAATTATCCTATTTCTGAAAATGTTCCCCTCTCAGAACAGATATTTGGAAATAACAAGTGCAGAATCTGGACGGGGAAAGGAGAAAACTTTCTTTATACCTAATATGGGAAATATTCTTCAAGGACTAGAAATGATTGACATAATTGCCAGATTAGAGTTGGGAGCAAATAGTTTTCATATATTTTCTTCTTAAATGATACTGGAGAAAAAACATATTTTTGAAAATGCTCTGTTGCTGGAAATAGTGAATGAAGTTACTTTTAAAAATTATTTTTTAACAAATTCCCTATAACTACTAAAATTAGAGACAGTGTTTAATAAATATTTTCAAAGTGAATAAGTAAATGAATAGATAAATCATATTTATTTAAATAAAACATACATTTCTTATTCTTTACCAACTGTGGTAAAGATATATCTCTGCAGTAAGGTCACAGATTTTAAATTGGTCTTTTGTGATAAAGGGAATGCACTGAATTGAGGCCAGATAAAAACCAACTGACAAAATCAGTTTAAGGTAATAATTAAACAGGTGGAAGTTGGGTTATTGTCAGGTGACTCCTGTTGAGGAAATATATTTTGACTACTGTGAAGTATATTTAAAAATATAGTAACCAGCTCAATTACAAAAGCACATTCTAATATTCAATCAATTTAAAATGTGAGAATTATGTTGGATTAATAATGATTTTTATATATTTATTTGCTAAGTTATTTGTAGCATCTGTAGAAAAAAAGCACATGAGCCAAATGCCCGTTTCCTGGAAAATTTTTTCATTACAGGATAATCTTGTTGCTAATCTAAGGAAAATAAACATGGAAAAAATACTTCTTATACAATATATCCAAAAAGAAGCATACCATAATAACTATCATTATGATATATACATATGTATTTTGGCTTGTTGATTGTGGCTTCCTCAATGTGGGGGAAGGGCTCTTTATGAGAACTTGGGTGGCTGAAGGATTATTATATCCAAACCTCAAGATGTAACAGGAGTGATAATAGAAAAATAATATTCTGTTGGAAATCTCTGGAGGTTTTGCTACATGAGGTATAATTGGAAAGGCCTAGCAACCCAGTATACCAATTTCCAAATCAAGATTGTTAGTCATAAAATACATGGCTACTCTGAGTCCATCTTGGGAGTCTAACCAATAATATCTGGAGCCAGGAATACATAAAATTGTCTCAATTTTAAACATGCCACTATTAATAATTACTTCTGAGGGAGAATGAAAAAGCCTATTGTATTCATTATTTAACTACTTTTGTTTATATATTTTACTTTTAAAAAACATATCATAGAAGCCATATGAAACTTTAAATAGAAAATATACAATTTAATAATTTTAAAAACAGATATTCTTGTCAAGTATGTGCTCAATTATTATAAATAAATCTGTATCACCATTATGCCCTTAATATTAAATAATCATTTTGGTCAAAATACCTTTCGGTATACATTATGTCAAATTAATACTGCACAGTCTTCTTGAAAATATTATTAGATAAACTGTACAAAAGATTGCTTTTACAAATATTACATATTTTCATTACAAATAATTATTTGCCATTTACATATACACATGAATTACTTGAGCCATGTTTTTTAAAAATATAATGAAACTTTAAAAGCATATACCTTTATTTAATATTAAATGAATAAAAATATAATTATGTACAAGCAAACTCAGAGCTTCTACAAAATGATGCAAGTATTAACAAGAGTGGACATTTGCTACTTTGAAAATAAAAGCCTGGGATATCTAAAAGTCTAATTTAAAATATACCTTTGCACTTAGTGAATTTTTCACTTAATAAGCAATAACCTTTTTTCTATATTGCCCACTTTCTGGTAATACAGTGTGAAGCGATTAGAAAAGAAATGACAATACCAATTCACAACCCTGGAACCCAACCGGGATCAGCTGCTAAAGATATTTCTGATCAAAAAATAAAGAAATAACCTGCATCAGTGGGGCTTTTCAGCTTTAACAGCAGGAATCATCTTCATTTCTAGAATCTGCAATATCCACAAGAAATAATTGTCCTGCAATACTCTCTTATTCAAAATGTGGCATTAGTGATAAAAAATAATCACATCCTCATAATTTTGCCTTTTTAGAGAATATAGTCATTCTGAATATTTACTTCTGTGTATCCTTATTGTTTCAAATAACAGTGAACATGGTGCTGTTCCTTTTAATGGTTATTATTCCCCTAAGAAATTAAGTTGTATTTATTTTGCAATACAAGTTATGAATTTTGAATGTGATTTTGCTGTTTCTACAGCATTGTATTATTATTGTTATTATTATTTATTATTATTCTGCTGATTGAACCCAGGAGCATTCTGCTCCAAGTTTCATCTCAGCCCTTTTTATTTTTTTCTTTTGAAACAGATTCTTGCTAGGTTGCTGAGAATCTCTCTGTCTTTCTGAGGCTGGCCTCCAACCTGAGATGCTGCTGTCTCAGCCTCCCAAGTACTAATATTACAGGTGTGTGCCACTGTACCGAGTACATTATTTTATAAGAAAGACATATTCTTGACTCACAAAACAAGATAATATTTTGGGATAGTCTCCAAATTATGCATTGCTTGCTGGCTAGAAAAAGGAGGGGCAAATCTGAGATATTATTTTTCATCACAAAACTGATTGGTTAGAGTACCAGTGCAAACATTATTATAATTACTCCCAAACTTTCTGCCATTTATATGACTTCTCATAGAAAATTTCTTTCCAAAGAACTTAAGATATTTTAAAGACTTGATTATTATCTATTGTGCCAGGAGAAGACAGGAAATCACAAAAATCAGAGCAGAAATAAATGAATTAGAGAATAAAAAAACAATACAGAAGATCAACAAAAATAAAAGCTGGTTCCTTGAAAAAATAAACAAGATAGAGAAATCATTGGCCAATCTGACCAAAAGAAAGAGAGAATCAACCCAAATTACCAAAATAAGAGATGAAAAAGGAGATACTACCACCGACAGTATGGAAACACAGAAGATAGTCAGAAACTATTTTGAAAAAACTGTACTCCAACAAAATGGAAGATCTCGAAGAAATTGACAAATTCCTAGACTCATACAACCTCCCTAAATTGAGTCAAGAATATATCGAAAACTTAAACCAACCAATAACAATCAAAGAAATAGAAACAGCAATAAAGAGTTTACCATCAAAGAAAAGTCCAGGGCCAGATGGTTTTCCAAGTGAATTTTATAAAACATTTTTAGAAGAGCTAATCCCAATACTCCTCAAGCTATTCCATGAAATAGAAAGAAACAGGACCCTTCCAAACACTTTCTATGAAGCCACCATCACACTAATACCAAGGCCAAATAAAGACAGCTCAAGAAAAGAAAACTATAGGCCTATCTCATTGATGAACATAGATGCAAAACTACTAAGCAAGATACTAGCAACGCGCATTCAAAACCACATCAAGAAAATTATACACCATGACCAAGCCGGGTTCGGGTTCATCCCAGGGATGCAAGGCTGATTCAACATACGAAAAACAATACACGTAATTCACCTCATAAACAGACTCAAAGACAAAAATCACATGATCATCTCAATTGATGCTGAAAAAGCATTTGACAAGATCCAACACCCATTCATGCTAAAAGCACTACAGAGAATCGGAATAGAAGGAACATACCTCAAAATCATTGAGGCAATATACAATATACAACCAGCATCATATTAAATGGAGAGAAACTGCAAGAGTTCCCACTAAAGACAGGAACAAGACAAGGATGTCCATTATCACCTCTTCTCTTTAATATAATACTCGAGACTCTAGCCAGAGCAATAAGACAAGAGAAGGATATCAAAGGGGTAAAAATAGGGAAAGAAGAACTAAAACTATCCCTTTTTGCAGGTGACATGATACTATACTTAGGAGACTCAACAAATTCAACCAAAAAACTCATAGAACTGATCAACAAATTCAGTAAGGTGTCCGGATACAAAATCAATCTTAAAAAATCAGAAGTCTTTTTGTAGTATTGTTTGCAACATTAGAAAAGAAATAATATTTCTGACCATTTTCCCTCTTTTTTGTCTGCCTTTCAAATTCATCCTGCATTTCTTTTTATAAACAAACAAATACTACAAAAGCAATGACAAAATCACTTGTAGAGTTCGTGGTTTTTCTGTCAGCTTCCAACTCAACAGACCTTGGTAGTTGTATTTGTACATAGAGACTCACAATGGATTCTGGTGGATGAATTGGTCAGTTCAAACTCTGCTTGAAAAGTTCTCTCTTCTAACTGGAGATTATTATGTTATGTGAAACAAGCCAGGCATAGAAAGACAAATATCACATGACAGACTCCATAAAAGTTGATCTAGAAATTGAGAGCATGAGAGTGGTTACGAGCAGTTGGGGAGAACAGAGGGAGAAGTGGGTGGAGAAAGTTGATCCATGGGCATTAAGTCCCAGTTAGACAGGAACAAAGAGCTCTGGAATGCTGTTCCACAGTATGGTGACTATAGATAACAATGTTCTGTACATTTCAAAAAGCTAGAAGAAAGGATTCTGAAAGTTTGTTTCATAAAAAATGACACATGTTGTGGAAGTAAATATTTTTAAGATGACTTAAACATTTCTCAGTATTTTCACATATCAAAATATTGTATATTATTTCATTAATATGGGCAATATGTATGTGCTTACATATCAGATAAAATAAATATAATAAGGTCTATGAATATACTCTCATATGTGGAAGCTAGAGAAAAAGGAAATGGAAAGTAATTCAGATAAATGAGGAGAGAGATCACTCAGAACTACTTTGGCTATACTGGGCTATTTGTTGTTCCAGATGAATTTAAGGAGTGATTTTTCTATGTCTGTGAGAAGTGACCTTGGTAATTTCATGGGTATTGTATTGAATTTGTAGATTACTTTTGGGACGATGGTCATTTTGATGATATTTATTCTGCCTATCCAAGAGCATGGTAGATTTTTCCATCTTCTAAGGTCTTCGTCGATTTCTTTTTTCAGCTTTTTGTAATTTTCCTTATAGAGGTCTTTTACCTCTTTGGTTAGGTTTATCCCTAAGTATTTTATTTTTGGGGGTGCTATTGTTAGTGGAATTGTTTTCTGGATTTCTTTTTCAGTGGTTTTATGGTTGGTGTAGAGGAAAACTTCTGATTTTTTAAGATTGATTTTGTATCCAGACACTTTGCTGAATTTGTTGATCAGTTCTATAAGTTTTTTGGCTGACTTTGTTGGGTCTTCTAGGTATAATATCACGTCATCTGCAAAGAGGGATAGTTTTAATTCTTCTTTCCCTATTTTTATCCCTTTGATTTCTTTCCCTTGCCTTATTGCTCTGGCTAGAATCTCAAGTACTATGTTGAACATAAGTGATAATGGACATCCTTGTCTTGTTCCTGTTTTTAGTGGAAACTCTTGTAGTTTCTCTCCATTTAATATGATATTGGCTGTAGGTCTATTGTATATTGCCTCTATGATTTTAAAGTATGTTCCTTCTATTCCGATTCTCTGTAGTATTTTTAGCATGAATGAGTGTTGGATCTTGTCAAATGCTTTTTCAGCATCAATTGAGATGATCATGTGATTTTTGTCTTTGAGTTTGTTTATGTGGTGAATTACATGGATTGTTTTTCGTATGTTGAACCAGCCTTGCATCCCTGGGATGAACCCAACTTGGTCATGGTGGATAATTTTCTTGATGTGGTTTTGAATGCGCATTGCTAGTATTTTGCTTAGCATTTCTGCATGTAGGTTCATCAGTAATATAGGCCTATAGTTTTCTTTTCTTGAGCTGTCTTTATTTGGCTTTGGTATTAATGTGATATTGGCTTCACAGAAAGTGTTTGGGAGGGTCCCGTTTCTTTCGATTTCACGGAATAGTTTGAGGAGTATTGGGATTAATTCTTCCATAAATGTTTTATAAAATTCACTTGGAAAACCATCTGGTTCTGGGCTTTTGTTTGATGGAAAACTTTTTATTGCTGTTTCTATTTCTTTGATTTTTATTGGTTAATTTAAGTTTTCTATATCTTCTTGACTCAATTTAGGAGGGTTGTATGTATCTAAAAAATTGTCAATTTCTTCCAGATTTTCCATTTTGTTCGAGTATAGTTTTTCTGATCCTCTGTATTTTCATACTGTCTGTGGTAACATCACCTTTTTCATCTCTTATTTTGGTAATTTGGGTTGATTCTCTCTTTCTTTTGGTTAGGTTGGCCAATGGTTTATCTATCTTGTTTATTTTTTCTAGAAACCAGCTTTTGGTTTTGTTGATTTTCTGTATTTTTTTATTCTCTATTTCA
This sequence comes from Graphiurus murinus, assembly GCA_004027655.1. NCBI lineage: Eukaryota > Metazoa > Chordata > Mammalia > Rodentia > Gliridae > Graphiurus > Graphiurus murinus. Next base: position 9,781 of record PVLC010017677.1, read on the forward strand.
TTAATTTCTGCTCTGATTTTCATAATTTACTGTCTTCTACTGGCTTTGGGGTTGGACTGCTCTTGTTTTTCAAGGGCTTTGAGCTATGTCATTAGGTTATTTATTTGGTGAGTTTCCATTCTTCTTATGTGGGCACTCAGTGCTATAAATTTTCCTCTTAGTACTGCCTTTAAGGTGTCCCAGAGGTTTTGATATGTTGTGTCTCTGTTTTCATTGGTTTCTAGGAATTTCTTAATTTCCCCCCTTATTTCTTCTATGACCCATTCCTTGTTCAGTAATGTGGTGTTCAGTCTCCATGAATTTTCATGGTTACTCTGGGTCTTCTTAGAGTTGATTTCTAGTTTCACTCCATTGTGGTCTGAAAAGATGCAGATAATTATGTTACATTTTTTGAATTTGCTAGTGCTGGCTTTGTGGCCCAGAATGTGGTCTATTTTGTAGAAGGTTTCATGCGCTGCTGAGAAAAATGTGAATTCAGCTGTAATTGGGTGAAATATTCTGTATGTGTTTATCAGGTTCATTTGGTTTATGGTATTATTTAGGTCTGAAGCATCTTTAATGACCTTTTTTTTTGAAGATCAGTCTAGTGATGTGAGAGGGATATTGAAGTCCCCTAGTATTAGTGTATTGAAAAAGAAATAAATGTATCACTTTGAACCTCACTATGATGTAAAATTATAGCACAACAATAAAATTAGTAAAAGATGTTGCAATAATAAGAAAATTTTCTGCTAAAATGAGAGCATTTCCTGGACAAGAGGAAAATTTCCTGAGCAGTTGTCATATGGGAATCTGCCCTGGAGACAGAGAAGCAGAGAAAACTAGGCTTCACAAGGAAAAAACTGAAAGCAAGTATCATAGAGCAGCAGTGAGAAACAGCAAAATAAGTGAACAAACATCAAGACAATGCATCATTCATGTCTTCCTCAGCATCTCTTCCCCAATTTCTTGTTTATTCTAAAGAACTAGCTATCTCTCTGCCTTCGACATCAAAAGATATTCTTATAGCATGATAGATATTTTATATGAAGTTTAAATTGCCTTTGTCCACAATCCAGATCATCTGCACAACACCTTTCCATGGAGAAGAGCCCGGGTTTGATTCTTCACTCCAAAAAGTATTAAATTGTGGCCATAGGAATTATCTAATTGCCAAATCTCAGTTTCCCCAAATGTAATAGAATCTTCATAATACAGACCACATGGAATTGCTGTGGAAGTTAATTCTATAGGTTTATGTAAATTACCTTTTGCAGCACCTAATACATTGAATAAATATTCCTCTATTTTTTTCCTTCCAAATTTATCCACATTCTCTGTATTCTATGGCCCTAAATAAAACAGCACTTTGCTCTCTGTTGTATCCTATGCTTTTGTACAGATTTTTGCTCTAGAAAAAGACCATTAAGTGGCATTTTTTAATATCTAAAATGTGGAGCTAAGCCAGGTATAATGGTACAATCCTCTAATTCCAGTACTTGAGAAGCTGAGACAGTAGGATCCTAGGTTTGAGGCCAGTAAGTAGCCTCTAAAATATCAGTGCAGGTGTGGCTTGGAGGTAGACGCCCCAGGTTCAATCATGGTATAACATACACACACAAGTGAAGCTGACAGCTTCTGGCAGTGTGTTGGAAGATTTTTGTGTCCATTAATATAGCTGATTTTCCTTCTAGAAGCTCTATTATTCACTGCCTCACATTCATTCTTAAGAGATCCATAATAGAAGAACCTGATAAAATTTATCTTACAAAATGCAAAATATCAGTGAAAAATGTAAACAATATGGGAAAAATGTGAGTCAGAATAGAATGAAATTTCAGAAAAATATATGTTGAAGATATGTAACAATAGAAGATGACACAATTGAGACCCAAATTTAATTCTGAATCTATTGGATACCCTCAAAGAGGACCAATAATTACATATATTAGTCATATTATTTAAAGATACAATTCATTTTGGAGTATGTATATCAAATTTAATTATTAATTTATTATTTTAGCATGTAAATAGATAATATTGAAAAGGAATGGTAATCCTAAAAGATCAATATTTTATTGTATTTAACTTTAATATACAGAATAACATATTCAAATATACATCCTTTATACCACCCTAGTTTATAGTTTATCAACATATGGCATGATATATTAAATACCTTTGTATCATTAATATCATTCATGACAGAGAACATTTGAAAATATTGCCCCCTGAGGATGTTTTGTTATTTGTTACTTGCCACACAGCTTTGATTGAGACCAGATATTTTTACTGTATTTATCTTATTCAACCCTGTATATCCTCTTATCTTCCCTTTTTTTTTTTTTTGCGGTACTAGGGATTGAACTCAGGGGCATTCTACCTCCGAGCTATACCCCCAGCCCTATTTTTTATTCTTTATTTTGAAACCGTTCTCACTAAGTTATGGAGTGCCTCACTAGGTAGCTGAGGCTGGCCTCGAACCCAGATCCTCCGGTCTCAGCCTCCCAAATGCTGGGATTACAAGCGTGTGCCACCATGCCTGGCTTTATTTTTCCTTTTTAAATAGCAATAAGACTCTAAAGAGTCTTTCTTCTTCCAATTTTTTCCAACAATTTTTAGAAGAATTATATTTTTTAAAATCTATTTTTTCCACTATTCTGCTTGCTATAGAAAAAGTAGAAGTCCTTAGAAATTTATACAAAGATCTGTCAATGCTCACATTGTGTTGAAAGTATGTCCTTGATGAAACTATATTTAGAAGTAAAATAATTGAATAAGGGCTTAATCTCCTAAGGAATTAATAATTTGAATGTACTTGCGAAGTGGTAACTTAGGCAGTGGGTATGATTGGAGATAAGGCAGGTCACTAGGGTGCAGCCTTGTAGACTATATCTCTCCCTACTTGCTTTCTGTTGCCCTCTCTGCTTTCTGGGTGCCATGAGATGATTTCTAGGGCTCTTTTCAGTTTAGATATTTTTAATCTGTCCTGCAATTTTCAATTTCTTAGCCATCTGTCAGGGGCCCGATCAGGGACCAGCTGTAGTTGCAGGCAGTGGGAGCCTTAAGATAAGGAAAACAAGCAGAGCTACCATCTGGAGGAGAACAAACAGGAAACAGCAACTTTTTTCATAGACCCATCCCTTATATAGGACTCCAGACAAAATGGCACACTCACACACCAGGGAGACGTGCATGTGTGTCTTGCACTTTGCTTAATCACTGTACATGTGTGTTACACTTAATCACTGCATGTAACTGCGTGCAGTGTACATGCATGAGATATGCTGTGCAGTCATCCACCTGCAGGGGATCATGCAATCACCATCAGCCTGTACTCCCTTTGGATCACTGAATCATCTCAATGTACCAGCATCTAAAAACAAAAACAAAAACAATCATTCATTTTATTTAGCAAATATTTATTGTCTATGTGTCCAGTTGATTTAATCCAAGCACTGGATTTGAGGAAAAATTTTTAAAGATTATGATATTTAAATGACAAAATTGTCAAAGAAAGTATTACATATAAGCAAAACATATACATTGTTATATTAGAATACTTTCAAGAAATTAAGGCCAAATACTAATAGTGTTATCAAGGGTATGTGTTTTTACTTTTTTGCTCTCTCACTTTTCCTTTAATAATTTCATGGAAAGGCATTCATTGACAGAGGATCTCACTTTTACTAATAAGTAGTATAAATGAGTCTTTGGAAACTAAATATTAGACCTTTTTCTTTTATTACCATTAAATGATTTGAACTGTAAGATTTGTTAAATGATGAAGAAATTCAGTTTACTTTCATAAGTCTGTTAAACATTTCTGTGTGCTCTGAGGAAAAAACAAAAATTATCTCCCCAGAGACCAAAAATTCTGTCTGTATCCTCCCACTGGTTCTTTTCCTAGTCAATATTTGTATTGGCTTAGTATGGTCACAGTTCTGGAGGTTCATGTCCATGGTTGAAATATCAGCAGGCTTGTTCCTTTATCCTGTGTTTGCTGATGGCCACCTTCGTGCTCTGTTCACATGTGGCCTTTTTTTCTGTTCACTTGAATATGTGGTGTTTTTTTGAGAGTCCAGATAATTTCCTCCTCTTCAAAGGAAACCCTTCAGATTTAATTAGAGTCCCTCTACTGTACTCATTTTGAATTAATCACCTTTTTGAAGCTCCTGTCTCTGAATACATTCACATTCTAATATCCTTGGATTTGAGCATTAATATGTAAGTTTAGAGGAAAACATAATTCAGCCTTATAAGAGTATATAACTTGTATTAATTTATATATATATGTTATATAAATATACTTATAAATTTCTATATTTTATACAAATAAATTTATATATGTATTATATATCCATTTATATATATACACATATACTCATGTATTTATTCTTGGAGATGTTGCATAGCTTTTTATGATTTTATGAAAATGTTTCCACCTTACCTTAATTTGTATTTTAAAATTATTCATTCCTAGTTTTTCTTTACTTCATTACATTTCTGTCACTTATTAGTTATAATAATTTATATATTTGAAAAGGTTTTATAAATGTTTCACTTTGATAAAAGAATATTTCTCCCTTGTGTGTGTGTGGGGGGGTATATTCTAAGACGTACAGTGTATGCTTAAAACCTTGGGTGTTACCAAACACTACATTGTCAACATTCAGATCCACAAATCTTGGTTCTAAGACTCTTGGCGAATACAAAAATCTGTAGGTGCGTAAATCCTTCATTTAGAGTGTGTGGTATGTGCATGTAATCTACATGCATCCTCATCTATATTTTAATTCTCAAAATTACTTAAAATACTTAGTGTAATATAAATTCTATGTAAATAGTTTCTATACTCTGTTGTTTAAGGAAAAATATTAATTAAAAGAAAAAGTCTGTATGTGTTAAGTACAGATACAAAGTTTTTTTTAAATATTTTCTATCCACAGTGGAGCCCACAGAAATGGAAGTTCAGTTGTATGTATTGTTTTATCCTTTGCAAAAATACCTATGATAAAATCTATTTTATAAATTAGGCACAAGCCGGGCGTGGTGGCCCACACTTGTAATCCCAGCATTTGTGAGGCTGAGACTGGAGGATCCGGGTTCGCGGCCAACCTCAGCTATCTAATGAGGCACTCCGCAACTTAATGAGACCTTGTTTCAAACTAAAGAATAAAAAATAGGGCTGGGGGTATACCTTGGAAGTAGAATGCTGCTGAGTTCAATCACCAGTACCCCACAAAAAATTTTAAAAAATAAATAAAATAGGCACAAGAAGAGTTTAATAACTAAGAATAAAATAGAATGATTATATGATTATACTATAATAAAAAATTTCATCAAAATACTCAGGGTAATGTTCAATGTAAAATGTATAATTGCTTACTTCTGAAATTTTTCTTTCATATTTTTGGACTGTGATTGCCTACAGGTAACTAAAAGCACATAAAGTGCAAATACAAATAAGGAAGAATTGTTGTATGTGTCTTTTTGCAATTGCTACATAATCTCCCTAAAATAATATTTACAGTAAACAATACATATCCATTGATTCTGTATCCATGAAGTTAAGCAACTGGGAATAAAAATTCTTGGAGACAGATGTGATACCATATGCCTGTAGTCCCAGCTCCTCAGGAAGCTGATAAAGGAGTATGGCTTAAGCTCAGAAGTTCTTAACCAGCGTATACTTCATCTCAAAAAAAAAAAAATTGTACTGAATATGCATACTTTTTTGTCTTTATTTCCTAAACAACATAACAATAATTTATATATTTACATTGTATTAGATATTATAAGTAATCTAGATATAATTTAAAGTATACAAGAGGATTTGCATAGAATATATGCAAATACTATGCTATTTTTTCTAAAAGGTTGATGAGTCTCCTCAGATTTGGGAGTCCTGCAACCAATACCACACAGGAATCAAGGAACTACTGTTATGTGCATGTGTGTTTGTGTGTGTGTGTGTGTGTGTGTGTGTGTGTGTGTGTGTGTGTGTGTTATTTCTATTACATATAGTTAGATGCTAAACATTGTTCCTGATTCCAATTTATGATAAATAACCACAGTCAAAGAAAGAGGTAGAGAGATCTGGGATTGCAAAGAATACAATTTATTGTGGGCTTACAAACTGAAATGTAAGAAAGACAGGTAGTTCACTGCAATTTGAATTAGAAGAAATTAAGTCATCTAATGGTCAGGAGGAAAGTGACTTCATCTAAGTTGGAATGTACCTGGTTTATATCAAGCTAATATAAAGGGCTTCAGGCACACTTCTGGAACCAAGGTCTGGGTCATACAGCTCCATATACTACTCTAATGATTTTTCTCTATTTATAGCAAGCCAAGACACTATGTAGAGGAAAAGAGATTAGGATTTCCTAGAAGCAATCATGACAGTTACTACTCAAAAGGGCTGTGATTATCTTAAGCTGAATCCTACATGCACCAATATATTATGTCACAAAACTTAATATTAAAATATCTATGAATATACATAAACTTATTTAAAGAAACTACTTTAGAAGCACTCACTGTATACAGCATTAACAATTGCACAGTTTTAACTCAATTCTTATTAACTCAACTCTTATTCTGCTAAGAAATGTAATTTTGACTAATACAGAATTTTACTTATTTTTATTTTACCTGATTATTATTTTACTGTTTTGATTAACTCTGCTATATTGATACAAATTAATTACTCTTTTATGCTCTGCACTGGTGCACACAGTGCAAGTGTTGTTATTGCTATTTATATTAAAATAAATACAGACAAAGTGTGCCTGTTATCTGTGCCTAGCATCAGATAGATTTAAAAAACAGTTTAAGAAACCCCACAATCAACTTGGAAGTGTGGCAACAATAGCCTGGTATGAGCTAGGCAACACTAGTGCAAAGAGGAGTGACACCGAGTCTTTTTGGAGGTTAGCAAACAAGTTCTTGAGGGATTACAGTAGAGACATGATTTGAAAAACTAAGAGCTTGGCAGATAGACACAGGATGTGGGTGGAGATAAAGAGGCTTCCAAAGAAAGGTAATCTCATGTATAGATGCCAAGGGTTAGGCTGTACTGCTTATCTTTGGAGCTGCATCTTTTTTTTTTTCTTTTTCTTTTTTAGTTTTTGGTACTGGGGATTGAATCCAGGAAGGGACGATCTACTTCTGAGCTAAATCTACAGCCCTTTTATATTATTACCTTTTTTAAATTTTGAATCAGAGTTTCACTAAGTTGCTGAGGCTAGCCTCAAACTTGCAATGCTTCTTTTATTTTGAGACAGGATCTGGCTAAGATGATAAGACTGGCCTCAAACTTGAGATCCTTCTATCTCAGATTCCTAAGTACTATGATTACAGGCATGCACCACTATGTCAGATGTATTGTTTTATTTAAACCTGAAAAGTAATTTTATTTTTTACAAATGAATAAAATTTCATCCTAGTATCATCGTGTAAACTTATTTATGAGCCATTTATATATGCACTTATTTGCATTTTACTTATCTAAACAAACAATATTTGAGGTGGTTTATATTGTGTCAAAGATAAAATTCTTTAACACAAAATAAATTTAAATTGTAAAGAAAAATAATAAACATATAACATTATATATATATATATATTTTGTTGTTGTGGTTGTTGTTGTTGTTGTTCGGCACTGGGGATTGAACTCAGGGGCATTCTACCTCCGAGCTACAGCCCTAGACCTATTTTTTATTCTTTATTTTGAATCAAGGTCTCAATAAGTTGTGGAGTGCCTCACTAGGCAGCTGAGGCTGGCTGCAAATCCGCATCCTCAGGTCTCAGCCTCCTAAATGCTGGGATTACAAGCATGTGTCACCATGCTTGGCTCATATAACCATTATAAACAACACCCTTTGAGCCTGACACTATATTGTCTTTTATAAACATGTTTCATTTAAATTCACAATAATCCCTGAGTAAGGTGTCATCATGTACTTTTACAGATAAAGATGTTTTCAAAGTGTTTTCAAATGCTATTTGACAGATAAAGATGTATTCCAAGTGATTTACTCTAAATCTTAATCTTGGAGAATGAGTTTCCTTAGAAAAGGCCCATCACTTATTTATCTTTATACTTCAAATATCTAGGAAAAAAACCAACTGACTGAAAATGTTAAAAGAACAACAAAAATGAGTTTTAAATTTCCTAAGATTTATTTCAGAGAAATAATATCTTGAATTTTATACCTCTTTTCCTCTTTCTTTTTTCTTATATAATGGATCAAAGAATTTCATCAAATTGTGTTTTTCTCTTGACCACATGTAGTATGAAATGGCTTTTATTATAGAGAAAAATTTTAAAATGTGCAAGTATTTTAGACAGGTTCCATATAAAGTCATGTCTATTATCAGTCTGTAGATAATTTTAATTAATTATGTTAATTCATTGGCTAATTCATTTACTCAATTACTAATTTTTAGGAACCTATATTCAAACTGAAAATAAGATAATGAACAGAATCTCTGGCCTCAGGAAAGTAAAATGGGGAGCATTATTCTATTAGAACAAATCTGATATGTGCTAAATTAATAAAACCAAAAGAGACATTGATAGGAAACACTTCAATCAAAACTATGTACATATATGAACTTACCAATGCCAATCTCAGTATCTTGTACAGGGAAGAGGAGGGTGTAGGATTGGAGCCAGAGGAAAGCTCACCAAGTGCTATGTGCATGTGTGTCCCTTTCATTCTGAATTTCATCAGAATATATGTTTATAGTACACCAACAAAGAAATGAAAATAAAACAGTGGGATCTTGAGTACACAGAGAAGATACTAAGAATAGCTATTGAGGAGTGGTAACATTTCAGTGATGGCATTTTTTTTTCAGGAGAAAAAGAGAATAAGGTAAATTAATAGAGTGAAAAAGCTTAATTTGCTGGTAGAAAAAAAATTCTACTAATAAAGAAGTAGGCAGGAAAACCATGCTCTCTTTGGAGATGTTTATATATTTGATGTGACACTATGCAATGGGTCATAGGTTTTCGGGCTTCTTGAAAATGTATTCAAAAAGAGAAAAAAAGACTTAAATTACAAATAATCTTGCATACTATCCTAAGGAGTGAGAATTTAATTTGAAATGGATGAGATGTTTTCAATAGTAGCACCATAGATTTGGATTGTAGAAAACCACTTTGGAGCTTGGCATGGTAGCGCATGCTTGAAATCCCAGTACTTAGGAGGCCATGATGGGAGGATCACAAGTTCCTGGCCAGCTGACACAACTCAGAGAGGCCATCAGAAAACAACTGAGACCTTGTTTCAAAATAAAAGAATAAAATAGGGCTTAGGCATAGCTCTGAGGTAGAATGCTCCTGGGTCCCATCCATCCCCAGTATCACAAAAAAAAAAAAAAAATAAGGAAGGAAGGAAGGAGAAAGAGAAGAAAGAAAGAGAACAATTATATTGGTAACTAAGCAGAATCTGAGAACATGTGGTTGAAGAAAAAGGCCAATTTTTGTAATGCAGAATGATGACCTCCCTCCCTAACAAATATGACAATGGGAGGCAAAGGGCAGAACCTGAGTTTGGGTCACAGGGGAGAGAAGAGAAGAGAAGAAAGGAACACAGGAATAAGCAATCCTTTTATAGGATATTTTTTAGATAGTACGTTTAGATGTAGGGAGATAAGAATAAATAGGAAGATGTGAGAAAACACAGATGGAAAAACAATCTCTTTTGCACCTAGAGTAGGTAGATAAAAGATGGAGTTTTGGTCCAGATGTGGTCGTGTTCACCTGTATTCCAGTACTTGAGAGGCTGAGACAAGAGGATTGAAGGTTTGAGGACAGCCTCAGCAAGTAATGAGACTCTCATCCACCTAGTGAGAGCCTCTTTCAAAATAAAAATAAAATTGGGTTGGGGATGTAGCTCAGAGGTAGAATGCCCCTGGATTTGACCCCCAGTACCAAAAAAAGAGAAAGAAACAAGGAAAGAAAGAAAGAAAGAAAGAAAGAAAGAAAGAAAGAAAGAAAGAAAGAAAGAAAGAAAGAAAGAAAGGAGGAAGGAAGGAAAGAGAGAGAGAGAAAGAAAGGAAGGAAGGGAGGGAAGGACGGAAATTTTATAATTTCATCGAATCTCTCTGGATTTCTGTCACAACTTGCACTATCTCTAGCCCTACAATGACTCCTTTGTTATAATCTGGATAATTTTGTGGGTGATGCAGAAAAAAGTAGTTGCCTTATGTTACTTAACATTAAAAGATATGAAAAAGTAGAATTGTTCTTATTAATCTAAAAAGATGTATATCAGATCAAATACATATATTTGAGCCTTTGCCAATCTTTGACTCACCAATCCAATATTAATCATATACAATGGCTTTTTGTTACAAATTGATTTATACTAAAGGGGGAAAATGAATGGCAGTCTCTAAGATGACTAATCATTGATGGATTTGTCACTTATTAGACCGTGTTTATGACTTATAAGTTCAAATATTATAACCCATCCTCATTTTACTTTAGAAGAGTTAGAAACACATTAATATAAAAAGTAGCAGAAAACTTGCTTCTAGACAACTTTTGAACCTTTATCAAAGATGTAATCATTTTCAAGGTTTCAATGGTTTATGTAATAAATTAGAAAAGATTGGTTTTATATAATGATTAGAAATATTTTACTTTTCAAATATATGATTTGACTTTGCTTAAAATTTCTGCATTACCCATGACACCCTGGTAACATAATAGTGAAAGTTCTGTGGGACTTTTAGTAAAAAATTATTTCTTTCTTTATTATCAAAATGGAAAGTTTAGATTATATCAAAAAAAGCATATGAAAACATATCATTTGACAAGATTCCCTTAATGAATCACTCTAGTTTCTTAGTATTTTGTACACCATATCAGTCTTGTGACCTTGTTTTTTAATATCCCTTGTGACTTGAGTGAGATATTTGGTTGTATTTGCTCTTAAACCATTACTACTTAACCATAATCTGTCACTGTAATTTATTTTAATCCTCTCTAGCTTCCCTCTTAAAATATTACCTGAGCATTTATAAACAAATACTTGTGAGGGACGGAAAGAAAAAGAAAGGCACTGCAATGCACCTGCATGTTTCCTCTACGACCACCAGCTCTGGGAAGCAATTTGCACCAACACCTCTCTACCACTTTACTCCTTCTCCACACCCACACTATGTTTTAGTTTTCTTTTGCTATTCTGACAAGCTACCAAAGCTTTTTTTCTTAAAAGAATAGTCTGCTATAGCTAAGTACATTAGAAGTTCTGCGCTGTCTTAGCAGACTAAACTCAAGATGTTGAACAGCTGCATTCATTTCTAAAATGTCTAACATAGATTCCCAAACTTATTGGCTTATCGTCCCCTTTTCAGAAAAATACAAAATGCTCTTTTCCCCTACGAGTGCTTCCACTGCCTCTTATTTGTATTCAATGTCCCCTCATTGCACCTGAGACTACTAACACCTCCCTAGATATTTCCAGTGTTCCTTATAGGAAAGGTATTGTCTATCTTGAGACTCTACACAAGAAAAAATTCAGTTATCTGTGGTTGTAGAACTGAGGTTCCCATTTTCTTGCTTGCCATAAGTTGAGGGATATCTATAGCTCTGAGAAACTCACAGCCCCATCCTCCATCTTCAAAGCCAGTAATAGTGTATGGAGTCCTTACAATGTTCTCTCTGAGAAACTCTGCTGCCTTCTTCTTCCTTAGTATATAAAGTAATATATTCGTAGACAGAACACCCCTGGGGAAACATCATGGGAGCCAAAACCCTATTACCACACATTATAAATCTCCAATCTAGGTGCACTTCCCTACAGCCTCTTATAAGAAAACTTCTTGCATTTTAGGACATTCACACATAAAATATCGAATTCCTTTGTAATTATACTACATCCCCCAATAATTACATATATGAAAGTATTTTTACATACTTATTTCTCAAGGCCCAACTCAGAGTCAATTTTTTTCACAAAAATGTTTTTGTCTTCTAATTGAAACCAATGTCTCTCAATTCTAGATTCCTCACTGAAGAGTAAGACAGATGAGACAGTTAGAAAGAGAACTAATATTTATTCAGTGTCCGTGCTATGACAGGTGCTGTAATCACATTTCTTGTACACGTCTGTCCAGTGAAGTCAGCATTATTAATAGTATTTAATATGTGAGAAACATGTCCTGGGGCACTCCGCAACTTAGTGAGACTATGGTTCAAAATAAAGAATAAAAAATAGGGCTGGGGGTGTAGCTCAGAGGTAGAATGTCCCTGAGTTTAACCCCCAATACCGCAATAAATAAATAAATAAATAAATAAATAAATAAATAAATAAATAAATACACAAACATGTCCTGGGGAAAATTATTCACTTCCCTGCTACCACCTGGCTTTAAAAATAGAGATAGAATATAAATGCTGATCTAGTTTATTCCAAAACATCTGCATTTCTTCTGTTGTTTTAGTGTATTCTAACCTTCTGTTATATCCCTCACAGGAGAACAATATTTATTTATTTATTTATTGATTGATTGATTGATTGATTGATTGTGGTACTGGAGATTTAACCCAGGGACATTCTACCTCTGAGCTACATCCCCAGCTGTATTTTATTTTTTATTCAGAAACAAGATCTCACTGTTTCCGAGGACCTAAGTTGCTGAGGCAGGTCTCGAAACTGTGATCCTCCTATTTCAGCTTCCCAAGTACTGGGTTTATGGCGGGCACCATCAAACCTAGCTGAGAACATACATTTTAATATTCCAGATGTCAATAATTTTTGCAGTTTACTTAAGCCCTTATTTACATATTGGGAAGCCTGTACTTTCTCTGGAATTTTTTGGAATGGTGCTTGGCTAATTTCTCACCATGGATTAAACCAATTCAGTGCCAGCTCACTAGCAGCCTTAATTCAAGTGTAAACTTCTATTGGCATTTGTAGAGAATCTCTCATTTTGTTCCCGAGTTTGTTTCTCTGGCAGCTTCCTTCTCTATCATCACCTAAGTCTTATGCATCATCTTCAGAGACTGGGGCTAGTCTTCTCTGTTAACTACATATACATTGTGCTTTCTCTTGCATTTTACAAAATACCACAGAGCCATGATTATAATTTTTATTACTTTCTCCCTAAAGTTTGAATAAATAGCTGGGCAGGTTGATGCATGACTTTAGTCCCAGTATTTGGGAGACTAAGACAGGAGGATTGCAGATTTGAAGCCAATCTCAACAATTTAGCTAGAATCTCAGGAATTTAGGGATATTTTGTTTCTAAATAAATAATAAAACAGGCTTGGAGTGTCATTCAGAGGTAGAATTTCCCTGGGTTCAATCCCCAGTAACACACACACACACACACACACACACACACACACACACACACACACAATTTGATTAAGTAGAGGCAGTTCAGAAAACAATATATAATCATTGAAAAGGAAACATGAGATATGTTCATTCTTAAAACATTTTCAGATATTTCTCACTTGATTATATTATATATATCCTCAGAATATTTGCTTAGCTTCTTGACAGAATATTGGACTCAAGGATATATCCTTGAGTCCAATATTTATATATATAATATAATATATATATGTATATATTATATACCCTTGAGTCATATATATATATATATATATATATATATATATATATATATATATGTATGAACCCTTCAGTCCAATATTCTGTCAAGAAGCTAAGCATCCCATTCACCTTCTCCAGGTCCTGCCTCCCAACTCTAATTCTTTCCTCATTTTGGATCATCCTTAAAGCCACATTCTTAAAACATTATGTCTCATAAAAGTCCTGGGAAAAATGAAGATAGTTGACTTATTATTCAAGGAGGACAATGTGGGTGTGTTTGGAAAACACTCCCATTCTATCCACAGTAGAGAGATGGGGAAAATATGAGCATCCACATATTATATATGTTGTATATGCCCTAAAATGTAAGAAGTAATAATTCAAGAAGTTGTAGGAAAGTGCAGTTAGAAGAGAAATTTATAGTGTGTGGCAACAGGGTCTTGGCCCCCATTATCTTTCCTCACAGTGTTATGTCTATGAATATATTACCTTATATAGTAAGGAAGAAAGCAGTAAAGTTCCTCAGAGAACAGTTCCTTTATACTGGAGTAAAAAGGCCCACTAAGCTGGTTCCTAAAATAAAAGAAACAGTGCCTCTAATATGAGTCATGTGCCCCATTCCTTTACAAATGGGATAGGACATTTTTTTCAAATACAATTTTTATATATTCTTATTGTTCTCCGCCCCCCCTGTGTGTGTGTATGTACACACATAAGCATCTCTTCCCTGTAAGAAAGGCAGTTACCTTCTGGGAATAATATCTTATTCTTATTGGTCTTTGTATCCTCTCCCCCTGGTCCAAGCTCTGCATGTTGTAATTTTGAAATGATCAGCATGTGAAACATTCTCTTAATAGCTTGCTCCCTAAACCACCTGGGAAAAGACAGAGTTGAGTGCTTTGTGGCTGCGCTAAATGATTTTAGGATTTATAACTTATTTAACTATGCTTCTTTTATCCAATTACTTACTTTAACTGCAATGGCTCTTGCTTTATTTGTTACATTTTGTTAATACTTAATTAAAATACCATTATATCACAGAATGGAGGATGTTCCTGAAAAATAAATTAGTAACAATAGGCATTCTATATTAAAATGGATCTTATGTATTGAATATGGGGTGAATTTTATCAATTTAAAAGTAGCATAGGTTCTAAAATGTAAATTGTTGAAAAGAAATATCAGCTTTCTTTGAAAATCCACCCCCCTCAGACATATTTAGTAACAGCTCTTAAAGTTAAAATACACACACACCAAGCATTTGGGAGGCTGAGACTGGAGGATCCAGATTCTCGGCCAGCCTCAGCTACTTAGTGAGGCACTCCACAACTTAGGGAGACCCTGTTTCAAAAACAGAGAATAAAAAATAGGACTGTGGGTATAGCTTGGAGGTAGAATGTCCCTGAGTTCAATCCCCAGTACCACACAAAAAAACCCAAACACACAATCAAACAAACAAACAAAAAACAGACACAAATTATTTAAAGGCTGATATTTGTTAACTTTTCTCTGTAGCATGTTTCTAAATGGTGTTTGGGGGGGGGTCTAACAAACAACTGAAAACATAAACAAGCTAATTCTATACTCCCCATACTTTGTGATTCCATGAATTAAAAAATAAACACTCTATCAATAGGCATCTAATATTTTGTGTCTTTTGCAGGTGTGAAGTTGATATCAGGTGTTTGTAGAAATCATATATAAGTTCATTTAACATTCTTGGTTTAATAGCTTTTAGGAATTTTTTTGGCCTAGGCAATTTGCCATGTTTGTAATGCCTCTGTAATGCTTATAGAGATGGTGAGTAACTTAAATGAATTTAGAAACCATTGCACACCAAAATTATAAAGCCCAATGTACTTGTTGGAAAACTGCCAAAGCAGTGGACAAGCAAACACAAATTTGTGCACCGGGTGTCAGTGAATGACAGACTAAAGTGCATTTGAGTATCTGAAAACAGGTGGTCTGGGATGCCTGGTATCAGCAAAGCATCTGGGCCCTAAAGTGTGACTGTATTATATTTGCTACTCCCACTGGAGAACGTGCTAATCATGAGCACAGAGGCTGGCATTGTTTAGAATCCTTTTGTCTTGGAACCTTTGGTAGGTATTAAAATGCAAACAGAACCATGCTTTTAATATCAGAAAACTCTGTCTCATTTATAACTAGCTTGGACAATATCTGATCTTGCATGAGTATTAGCAGTATTAGATGCGCATATGTTAACGTAGCTGCTCAGT
Source organism: Graphiurus murinus (assembly GCA_004027655.1). Classification (NCBI taxonomy): domain Eukaryota; kingdom Metazoa; phylum Chordata; class Mammalia; order Rodentia; family Gliridae; genus Graphiurus; species Graphiurus murinus. The sequence goes on from PVLC010017677.1 coordinate 25,586, forward strand.
TTGGCTTTCTTTCACTTTTGAGGATATGCATATGCTAAATGGATGGGACTATTTTCTATCTGCATTGTTCAATTAGGTCCCTAATAAATGTTATTAAATAAATGCTAAATATAGACAGAGTACATGTTTCTTGATTTCTCTATTTTTAGCTCCTTATGGTGGAAGAGTTCCAAAATACTCCCACAGTTATATTTTCTATGTGTTTTGTATGAATTTGTATGTATTTTATACAATCAGTGAAACATTATTTTAATATATATTAGGGGAATATTAAATGTAATTTTGGACTGAACCAAACCACGGTTTTATACTTTAATAAAAATGAGAAAATTAAAAACAATTGAAATCAAATTTTAATTTTCTCTATGTGTAGGATAAATCATTTTACCATATTATATTTTCATAATTATCATCACTAAACAAACTTTATAAACATGTGAGGAGAGGGTCTTAAAAATAATGATGCTTAATATTCATATGTTCATGAATAAATAGATTTAATTTTTCTGAGTTCGTACCTCAGAGAAATACTGTATGACCTCACTTGTATATGGAAGTTTAAATAGTCAAGTTCACAGAAGTAGAGAGTAAAATGGTAGTTACGAAAAGCAGGGTAGTGGAAAGGTAGAGGGCTAGAGGGAGAGAAAGGGAAGGGAGAGAGACACTGGTTAACAAGTACAAAGTTATTGTTTAAAGGAATAAGTTCAGGTGTTCTATTGAGCAAGATGGCAATATCTGATAATAATATATTACATATTTCAAAATAGCTATAAGAAAGGAGTTTAAATGTTCACACCACAAATATATAATAAATATTGAGGCTATGGATATGCTAATTATCCTGATTTGATCATTCTACATTGTATGCTTGCATAGAAATATCATATCATACCCTATACATATATGCAATTATTGTTTGTCAATTTAAATTTGTTTAAAAAATCTGTGCATTTAATGTTAAAAGCATAAACACATCTGAAGTTATAACTAAAACTAATATTAAATACCTCTAACCCCTATTTTATAGATCTGGATTTTGTGAAAATGCCTTTTGTTAACTTCTTTTCTTATTCAATGTCCTACTAAGTGAAAGAGTGACTTCAGTTTTAAAAGGAACACTGATTCACAACCACCATGATCATTAATTACTGGGCTTTGGGCCCTAATTGTTAGAAAATGTGTGCGTATGTGTGTGTGTGTGTGGGGGGGGATCTCTGATCCTCTTAATCTCACTGTTTTTTCTTTGATAACCTAAATTAAAATGCAAAACCATGTTTCCTTTAGGTCTAATTGTAAATTAATTAGAAATTTGTCACTTTTTTAGTCTGCCACTTAATAACCAGAAACTTAGAAATTCAGAAAGAGCTTTTGATGCAAGAACCTTTAAAGCCCCTTTGGTAAACAAGCAATTGGAGTATCGGCATTGCTCCTGGTTGGCATTACTCTTTAATACTTATCTTCCATTATTGTAATTCACAGTGTGCAATATATTCATAAGTGGCTTTATGATATAGAGTCCAGAGAAAGTAAATCAGCAAAAATTAGGATGCTTAGTGAGTCATATTAGTTATGTTTCACTAAATACCTGTAGTAGCCTGTAATTTTTAAAAATCCAATGTTAACACATATTCTTAAGAGGTATTTTCATTTTATCAAAAATTGTAACTTAAAATTTAATATTCATGCTTATTATCTCTAAATATTACTAAGAAATAATAAAGATGAGCTGAATGTGGTGGAACATGCCTGTAATCCCAGTACTTGTGAGGCTGAATCTGGAGGATTGCAGGTTCAAGGACAGACTCAGAAAGTAGTGAGACTATCATTAACCTTTAAAACCCTGTTTCAAAATAAAAATGAAATAGGGCTGGTGATGTGGCTCCGAGGTAGAATGTCCCTGGGTACATCCATAGACCACACACACACACACACAAAAAAAAAAAAAAAATAAGAAAGAAAAAGAAAAAGAAAAACAAATAATAAAAACAAATTGATCAATTTTAAAACTGAATTATTGATTTTCCTAAAGTTTCTCCACCAAACTTCTTAATTTATCCTTTATCCTTCCTTTCCTCCTTCTTCTTTCTCTTTTCATCTCTTGTTCCCTTCTGTCTTTTATTATTAAAAGTATATTAGTTTTAAAAAATATATGCAGTTAGCCGGGCGTGGTGGCGCACGCTTGTAATCCCAGCATTCGGGAGGCTGAGACAAGAGGATCCGGGTTCGCGGCCAGCCTCAGCTACCTAGTGAGGCACTCTGCAACTTAGTGAGACTCGGTTTCAAAATAAAGAATAAAAAAAAATAGGGCTGGGGATGTAGCTCGGAGATAGAATGCCCCTGAGTTCAATCCCCAGTACCGCAAAAAAAAAAAAAAAAAAAAAAAAAAAAAAAAAAAAAAAAAAAAAAAAAAAAAAAAAAAAAAAAAAAAAAAAAAAAAAAAAATATATATATATATATATATATATATATATATATATATATATATATATATATATATGCAGTGGCAGGGCATGTGCTTGTACTTGTAGCTACTTGGGAGACTGAGACTGGAGAATGTAAGCTCCCAGCCTGGGCAACTTAGAGAGAACTTGTATAAAAATAAAACTTAAAAAAAAATTATCAATATAGCTCAGTAGCAGAGTACTTGGCTAGCACTTCCAAGAACCTGGTTTCAGTCCCTAGTGTGAGCGCACACACACACACACACACACACACACACACACACACACACACGAAATGAAAATCTGTGAAAGTAGTATATTTTTCTTCTGGAAATCCTCTCCTTTCTGTAGTCATCATACAGACTCCACCCCATTTTGGTCTTGCATTTCCCATCTCAAAACATACTTATTCTGCTGTGTATTTCCTTGGTGGTCTATTCAATGTCCAACTAGATCACATAATTTACAATGTATCCATAGCTTATTGTGGAAATGCTGTTAGTCATAATACTTTATGGTTCCAGGAAAATGTTTGCAATAGTTAAATAGAATATGAGAGAAACTAAGTAGAAACACAAGCTGATGCCAGTAGGTTTATGTAGCTATTACATATCAAGATGTTGTTCTTAGTTTTATGGATTCTAAAATTAATGTCATTTAGTTTATTGAGAGACAAAAAGTTAATTGAAGCAACACATAGTATTGCAACTTACAGAAGACTGATGCACAAATGAAGATACAGAATAAGCTTTTCAAGGTCATACTACATTGTGCATTGTTTATAACCTTCATTAAAATTTAAGCTATATAACAGGAATTATTTTATTGAACACTGTATCTTCTTAACTTGAACAATTCCTGATGCATATATTAGGCATCCAATAAATGTCTGGTCAAATAATAAGTTTATAAAATTAAAATGACACTATAATTTACATATTGTTTATTAGTATTATCCACTAAATTTTAAATTACATGAGAGTGGGTATTACATTTTTCATTTCTGTAATTTTAGGCTCTAATACAAAGACTTGGCATATCAATACCCAAATGTGTAGTTTTCCTACAAAAAATTAGGGTTTAAGTAATAATGATATCACATTCAGGAAAAAATAAATTATATGTGGTCATATTACAAGGATCAGTGGAACATTACACAAATAATTATTGTATAGCAACCACATGCCAGGCACTGATCTGGGCATCAGGCAAAAAGCAGTAATTATGAAAAAGTCTATGACCAGCATTAATTATATTCTTTAAAGGGAAGACAGAAAATAAATACATAAGCAAATATTTAATGAAGGTGACTTAGAATGCTAACATATGGTATGAAGATTGCACAGCATAGTTGAATAAGAAAAGGGTAACTTGACAGGGGATCATGGCTGGTGTGGCTTATATAGATTTATAAAGAATGACCTCTCTGAAGGTGATATATTTGGAGCGAGCCTCTGTTATGAGAAGAAAATGGCCATGCACGTATCTGGATGGAGGGCAGGTCTAGTGGAAGAGTCAGCAAATGTGAATTCCCTGAGATGAGAATAAAGACAAGTTGGATGAGCGCACAGTTTGTGAAGAGAATATTAGAAGTACAGGCCAGGTCATGCTTCTTGCACTTGGAGGTCTATAATAGAACTTTTTGATTTTAAATATAACGGGAAGTGGTTGAAGAGCTTCAGTAAAGAGAGTAACAAGATCATGTTTGATCTTTTGAAAGCTCTCTCTGCCTGCTTTGAAGAGAATGGATTATGCTGGAAACATTACACACCAAATGATCACTTTGGAGCTTGTTTTGGGTTTCTGAGTGAGAGATGAGGTGACATAGAGTAATAATACAGGTGGTAAGAAGCGGGTGGGTTAGTTAAATATATTTATATTTTGAGAAAGTACAAGTTGCTGATGAAATTGATATGTGGTATGGAGAAAAATTGTCAAGACACATATTATTTTCATGTAATGGTTAAGAAAATACTGGGATGGTTAGAAGAAGGCCATTCCAGGTGTTTTATTTTGGCCATACTGGGTTGAGGATGTTTATTTCAAATTAGAGGGTATTTATCAAGAAGACAGCTTTGGTGTTCTGAGAAAATGTCTTAGTGGAAATATATATATATATATGTGTGTGTATATATATATACATATATGATTAATTTGCATAAACATGTATTTCAAATATTGTGATTAACTAATAGTACCTAGTAAGGGGACATTGTACTGGAATTTGAGGTCTAATGTTGGAAGATAAAAAAACAAAGCAACCAGTGATGTAAGCAAATGTGTATGATGCCACAGAAAACTAAAGAAAAAAAAAAGGGTTTCCAGTGGAAAAGAAGGCCAAATGTTGTGAAAATTTGATACGATGAAGACAAAATAGACATAGGAAATACTTTGCTGAAATAGAAAGAATAAAATATTTGGAGTGCTTTTAGGTAATAATGGCAGGCATGATTGTAAAACAGGTACATTTGAAGACTATTTCTAGGAGTAGTGTAGGTGAATGATGTAGTAGTAGAATAAAGCAGAGGAAGATGTTTTAAAAAGATTATATGTATATATATACACACACATATATATATACATATTTGATATATATATATGTAAAATCTACTTATATTTTAATGTGAGTAACACAGTAAATGGTAGAATATAAAAAGGCAGAAAAGTATAATAAAACTATAACAAATGCTTCCTGAGAATGAAAATTGGTGAGGACACAGTCACAGGGTTGCCAACTAAAACCCCACCATTATTTAAAAAGAGTATACAGGACATTCAGGTAATGATGAAGACAGGATGGTAAAATTGGTAATTACTAATTATTTCTCTAGTAGTTCATGTGATTTTACATTTAAAAGTTGTGGCCAAATCGTATCTATGAAGGATCTAAGATGGAACTGTCTGTGATATTTGAGAGTGAAGACGAGGTTTCAACTTTTTTCATAACAAGCAATATTATTAAACGAATATAAGAAGATTGTCTAGTAGCTGTGAGTGCCTTTTGAGGTTTGTTGTTATAATATTTAACATTATCTATTCAGCACATTTTTAGAGTTGTCTGCAACTATGCTTTGCTACTCATCTATATGCAAGGAATGCATAAATAGTTATAGCAAGAGTTGGGATTTCCCAGAAGAGAAAGAGGAGAGAGAAAGGATGGGGGATAGAGAGACAGAAGACAAAAGAGAAAAGAAAGAAGAGAGAGAGAAAATACTGAATCCTCAATGAACAATAAAGTGAAATAGGATTTATATGGAAGGATCTAGATTTGGAGTTTTAAGAATACAAGTAAGAAATTTGACTCAAAAGTAACAATGAGGAAACAATGATTACTTTTCTGTCAAGCTTAGTATCTTAGCTATTTGAGAATGTGTGTGTGTGTGTGTGTGTGTGTGTCTGTGTATACCCATTATCTGAAAAGCCTTTAGAAAAAAGTAACCTGAAGAGATAACAAAGTGTCATTTGTAAACAATGTTAGAGAAATATTTTAAATATTTAAAATATATAGAGTAAATAGTCAAGATCAGAGTTTTTAGTGGTATTTGTGAAGGGAGGGAGAGAAAGCATAATGGAAAATTAGGTTAGATTAAGAGATATAAGTACTTCATCAATTTCCTTCTTCATTTTTCTATAATTTTCCTTATAGAGGTCTTTAATCTCCTTGGTTAGGTTTATCCCCAAGTATTTTATTTTTCAGGGTGCTATTGTGAGTGGGATTGCCTTCTGGATTTCTTTTCCGATTGATTTGTCGTTGGCATATAAAAAGGCTTCTGATTTTTTAAGATTGATTTTGTATCCAGACACCTTACTGAATTTGTTGATCAGTTCTATAAGTTTTTTGGTTGAGTTTGTTGGGTCTTCTAAATATTGTATCATGTCATCTGCAAAAAGGGATAGTTTTAGTTCTTCTTTCCCTATTTTTACCCCTTTGATTTCCTTCTCTTGTCTTATTGCTCTGGCTAGAGTCTCGACAGAAGAGGTGATAATGGACATCCTTGCCTTGTTCCTGTCTTTAGTGGGAACTCTTGCAGTTTCTCTCCATTTAATATGATGCTGGCTGTAGGCTTATTGTATATTGCCTCTATGATTTTGAGGTATGTTCCTTCTATTCCGATTCTCTGTAGTGCTTTAAGCATGAATGGGTGTTGGATGTTGTCAAAGGCTTTTTCAGCGTCAATTGAGATGATCATGTGATTTTTGTCTTTGAGTCTGTTTATGTGGTGAATTACGTGTATTGTTTTTCGAATGTTGAACCAGCCTTGCATCCCTGGGATGAACCCAAATTGGTCATGGTGTATAATTTTCTTGATGTGGTTTTGAATGTGCATTGCTAGTATCTTGTTTAGCAGTTTTGCATCTAAATTCATCAGTGATATAGGCCTATAGTTTTCCTTTCTTGAGCTGTCTTTATTTGGTTTTGGTATTAGTGTGATGTTGGCTTCATAGAATGTGTTTGGAAGGGTCCCGTTTCTTTCACGGAATAGCTTGAGGAGTATTGGGATTAGCTCTTATAAAAATGTTTTATAAAATTCACTTGGAAAGCCATCTGGTCCTGGACTTTTCTATGATGGTAGACTCTTTATTGCTGTTTCTATTTCTTTGATTGTTATTGGTCGGTTTAAGTTTTCGATTTCTTCTTGGCTCAATTTAGGGAGGTTGTATGTGTCTAGGAAGTTGTCAATTTCTTCTAGATCTTCCGGTTTGTTGGAGTACAGTTTTTCAAAGTAGTTTCTGACCATCTTCTGTATTTCATACTGTCAGTGGTAATTTCCCCTTTTTCTTCTCTTATTTTGGTAATTTGGGTTGCTTCTCTCTTTTTTTTGGTCAGGTTGGCCAATGGTTTATCTATCTTGTTTATTTTTTCAAGGAACCAGCTTTTAGTTTTGTTGATTTTCTGTATTGTTTTTTTATTCTCTAATTCATTAATTTCAGCTCTGATTTTCATGATTTCCTGTCTTCTCCCTGCTTTGGGACTAGATTGTTCTTGTTTTTCGAGGGCTTTGAGCTGTGTCATTAGGTTATTTAATTGGTGGTTTTCTGTTCTCCTTATGTGGGCACTCAGTGCTATAAATTTCCCTCTTAGTACTGCCTTCAGGGTGTCCCAGAGGTTTTGATATGTTGTATCTCCGTTTTCCCATGCTCTTGGATAGGCAGAATAAATATCATCAAAATGGCCATCCTCCCAAAACTGATCTACAAATTCAATGCAATACCCATGAAATTGCCAAGGACGCTCCTCACAGACATAGAAAAATCAGTCCTTAAATTCATCTGGAAAAACAAAAAGCCCAGGATAGCCAAAGTAGTTCTTAGCAATAAAAATCATGCAG
>PVLC010017678.1:6384-33153 GCA_004027655.1 Graphiurus murinus
AACAGGGTTAATCACACATTTTTGTTGGGTACAAGCTAGTACAGGTAAAGACATCCATGCACATATTTCTCATTAACCCTTCCCCAATTCCCACCCACCCTCCCCCTATCTCCAGGTCAGTTTAGTGATTGACTTTGATGTGATCTTGTAAGTACATCATGCTCATTAGGGTGTCCCCCCTCCTCCCATTACCTTCCATCTAAGAAGTCCCTTTCAACCAAACTCAAAGTTAAATTTCTTTTGGAAGGCAATGGCTTTTAGTCTGATTAGCCAGTATGAATAGTTTATAGATACCACAGACAACCCCAAACACTCATAGTTCAGAAGACTGTCTTACCCTCACCTTTACCCCCAATACCCCCTTCCTCTCAGGAACTAAGAGACAGGAAATCAACTCCTGCCTCTTGTCATTTTATTAGGCAACTCCCAAGAGCCAGTGAGCTTCAGCCCTGGCTGTGAAGTGGCTCTGCCTCAGACAGCTTGATTAATGACTGAGGGTCAGCAGAAGTCACCTCTCCACTGAGTCCCCAAAGTGCAAGCAGAGCCAGCTGGAAATGAAGAGGAGGGGAAGGGGCCCCAGAGAGCTCTAGATGAACACAAAGACCATGGACTGAGTCAGCCAGCAACACCAGCTTTCTGCCCTTGATGAGAAGGGTCACAACTGGCTTTCTTATAAAGAGTGAGCAAGCAAGGAGGAAGCAGAAGCAGAAAAAGTTTTAATCTAGAACTTTCTACATGTTGCTAGAAAAAGTAGTGGGATATCTCTTCTGCAAGAATGCCAATAGCTAGCTGCAGACTGGGGAGAAACTGCCCCAAAATCTCCTTGTAGAGGGGCAACTATGCAACTGGGAAACCTGATGTTTTAGAAGCCAGGGCTTGGGCAGGTCTGAGATGTCATCCTGGCAGAGAGATGCTCCTGTGAATTTAAATGGATGTTTCTCATAGCCAGGGGTACTTGTTTTGTTGTTTTCTATGAATATCTCTTTCTACCTTACAGAAAATAATCATATATTTGGCTGAAATGGGCTAAGATTGCATTTTCTACTTGTCAGTTGCCTTCAAGAATTGCAGTACAGGTGATGACAGATTACGCTTGGACATCACGGATCAAGGATGGAGCTATTGGAGCAGTGAGGGGAAGCTGGAATATGGGTTGGGGTTCAGAACTCAAAATGCCTTGTTTTCCCTGAAGTAAACACCTAGAGAAAACTACCCTCTCTCTAATTTTTTAAATTTTATCTGAAACTTTGAATGCTGGTATTCTGGGCTATCAATTTTAAAACATTCTCATATTTCATGAGGCTATTTGGCAGGAATATTTTCTCAGGATTGAATTCAGGTGCATTTGACCTCTGAGCTATACACCCAGCCCTTTTTATCTTTTATTTTAAGGCAGGGTCTGGCTAAATTGCTGAGGCTAGCCTCGAACCTATAATCCTATTGTCTCAGCCTCCTTAATACTGTGATTATAGGTGCATCACCACACCAGGCTTACACCATGGCTTTATATATGAAGCAGCGAAGATCTGGATAGACTAATGGTTGATTTCATGAAGGCTGAATAGACATTGTGGAACTGATGTTGGATCCAAGTTCATATCCCTAGACTAGAGTTTATTCCAAAATAAGGTATTTTCCCTCATAGTCAACAAGTGAAAGGTGTAAATCAAGATGAGTGAAAACCAGCAACTTATCAACTTAACCAGTCAAAAAAAAAAGGCTGAGCTGAACGCAAGCAAAGAATACTCAAAATGTAGTCTACAGAAGTGATAAATGTACCAAAAAGGGATTATGAAGTTACAGCCTGTGGGAGAAGGGGCACTCACCTTTAATCACAGCACTTGGGATCTGAGACAATAGGATTGCAGGTTCGAGGCCAGCCTCAGCAACTTCACGAGATCATATTTCAAAATAAAAAGGGTTGGGGGTGTATAGTGGAGGTAGAATGACCCTGGGTTCAATCCTCAATACAAAAAAAAAAAAAAAATCACAGTGGGCAGGCAGTAGCTCTGTAATAGAGCATATGCCTAGTATGCCCAAGGCCCTGAGCTCCATCCCAGCCCCTGGAAAAAAACATATTTTTAAGTATTAAAGAGAGCTATCATCATAAATATATTTAATTTAGCATAATCCAACATTTACAAAGTTCTTCATTCATCAAGGATCTCAAGGGTCTCTCTCCCTCTCCCTTCCCTACCTTCCACTTTGCATAAAGTTTATTAACACATTATAGAAGTGGTATGATATATTTTATAAATCAAACTTTGTGAAATGATGGTAAAGGGGCAAGAGCTCTGCCAGGAATAATGAAGATTAATTTCTGGTCACAGACACAGACCAAAAGGAGCCTCATTCCAGTCATATAATGTAATCATGCTATGAATCAGACGCAAACTTTGGGCGACTCTTGTAACCCTCTGGGTCTCCATCTCCTAAACTCTTCAGAGGGGTGTTAGGGAGTCCTTATAGTCCTTCCACTGCAAATTCCTGTGACTACCTGGCATTCAACATTCCCAGCAAGGCTGGGAGATTGTACGATGGCGTGGCCCTGTACAAACAGTTCCAGCAGTCTTGTCCTTGACACTGACGTCCCAGCTTGAGGAGAGGACAGGAAAATTGTGGACCAGGACTTTCCAGCAGATGAAAGTCCATGTCCTGACTGAGCCTGGCCATGACCAAGGTAAAGCCATTCTTTTGTTTCCTCCCTAAATATCTCCTATTTACTCGAAAGGACTTGTTTTTTTAAAAAAAAAAAATTAATCTCTTTTCATGACAAAGTCAACAAAACATCCAGCTCTCTCATTAAACCTTCTTCTTCTTCCCCTCCTTCCCAGTGCTGAAATCATCCATCCATGCCTCCCAAAGGGCAGATGTCACATGTCCTTTCTGGGGCTCAAAACGAGCATTTCCTTTCAAGTCACTGGAATTCTAAAGCTTTGCATTTCGTTCTGTCAATAATTATTAACCTCCCTCTTCCCCAGGGCTCACTCCACACTGCAGGCAAACAGTCTGGCGAGGTGTCTGAATCCCTACCAGCACGCGCTCTTTTAAAACGCATGCACACATGTCCTGCCACTTATTTCCTGAGTGGCCACCACACCTCGAGTGATCCGAGTCCAAAAAGTCAGGACAGGAAATTGAATTCGTCTTGACTCCCGGGCAGTGAATGGACTTTGCAAAAGTTGCCCTCTCCAAGGAAAGGACAGGGCTCTGCCAAGAAATTCAGCAGAGCCCAAAGCTGGCAACGAGGAGGAGCAGCTGGATGATCACAGGACAAGGAGCCAGACCTTTTGTGATTTACCTCAAATGTTTCTTCATCTGCTACCACGCAAAAGAAAACTAAAAATCATTCTCCTCCCTACATACACATACAAACAGAAGGAAGTTTATTTTAAAAAGAGAGCAAGGGGGGGGGGAGAAACCCTGGAAACATTTTTGAAGGCAAAAGGCTATTTATTTCTGCCCAAGTACTGATTTTTTTTTCCCTCTGCCTCTGGCAACTGTATCAGAATTGGAGACTTTGACAGAGAAGAAGTCCATTCACTTGTCATCATATGAAAACTCTGTGTTCCACAGAGGAAATGGGAAAAATTTACCCTTAACTGGATTTGTGAATTCTTACCAGTGGCAAAGTAGAATGTCATGCTGTCCTTCCAGGAGGCCTTAGGTTAGCAGGAGACCAAAGTAGAGAGCGAAGAGTTAGGAGGGATAGGCAGAGCACCTGGCCCAGACCAAAATAGAAGAACTCCAACCCATGCCCCACGAAGGGTTCCACCGAAACTTCTTCAAACCACTAGAACACCAGGAACTTTTTCCTTCCTCCTGTAGTATATCCTCTGACCTTTTACTTTTTTAAAAAGTATGTATGTATGTATGTATGTATGTATTTGTTTCGGCACTGAGGATTGAACTGGAGTGGAGGTGGGGGGCGTTCTACCTCTGAGTTACACACCCAGCCCTTTTCATTTTGAAATAGGGTTTGGTTAAGTTGCTGAGAATATCGGGTATCACTAAGTTGCCAAGGTTGGCCTAGAAGCTGTGATCCTCCTATCTCAGCCTCAAGTACTAGGACTACAGGTGTGCTCCACCACACTCGGCTCCCATGGCCTTTTAAATTACTGAAGCACTTACTTGTTACTGAGCTCAGCAAGTTCTGTATCCGGTCACTGTGCTAAGCTCAGTCTTCATTCCCTACCCTTTACCTTCCTGCCCAGCTACTATCTGTCAGGCTGGATTTAGTCTCATCCACAGGCAGAGGGAAAATGGCAGTAGAGAACCTTAAATCATCTAGTCTAAACACCCATGCTTCTCAAGTCAGATATGCATTCTGACCCTTGGTGTGTGATTTTTTTTTTTCTTTCATCTCTCTTTTTAAATCTACTTTGTGCCTGGCATGGTGACACATCCCTGTAATCTCAATACTTGGGAGGCTGAGGCAAGAGGATCACAGATTCAAGGCCAGCCTCAGCAACTTAGAGAGACCCTTAGCAACTTAGTAACACTTTGTTTCAAAATAAAAAATTAAAGTTAAAAAAGGGCTGGGGGTGAGGATGTAGCTTGGAGGAGGAAAGCTCCTGGGTTCAATCCCCAGTACTAAAAAAAAATCCACTTTGCTTCACTCTGTTTTCTGTTTTGGAATTAAAGTCTAAGTGTGGTAACTGCAATATCCCTAAGAAGCCCTGTGTCAAAGTCTCCTACATTTCAAAGGGCTGAGGTCAAGATCCAGAAAAGTCAAAACCAGAGGAAATTAGGTTGCTAGGATTTGGGGATTGTTTATAGTGCTCTCAGGCCTAATTAGGCGTAAGTAATATCTTGTCAGTGTTCTGCCACATATGCTAAAGCTGTCGGGCGATTTTACCAAGTCTGACAGCTTAAATCAGAAACAAGAGAGTCAACATGTCAATGATGAGGCCGGATATGATGGATATATTAAGAGAAGTCTGGAAAATTCTGGATTTCATTATATCGACTCCACTTTTCAAAGGTTTCTGTCAAAAAAATCTCAGCCTCATTGGAAAAGCTCCCCTGGGATCTGCTTACACCCAATTACAGGGCCTCCCTCAGCCGCCTAGACACCAGGGAGTTCTGCGATGGAGTTGTTGGAGGAGCAATTGAAGGAAGAGGAGAAGAAAGAAAGTGCTGATTTGGGTATAATTTCTACAAATAGATCTATTGAGATTCAAAAGATGCAATAACTTGACACTTTGGGTAAGTTAAAAACTGCCTAAAAATTGGTTTGCAGGTTGTTTCTTTTCTCCATCTTGGCCCCAGGCTGTTTTCAAAATGAAAAGAATGGATCAAGTTCTAAAGTCTGAGGTAGAGTTGAAGGCAATAATGTAATTTTACGAAAACGACAAAGAGGGGAGTGGTAATCTTTTTTAAATGTTAGAGGCATACTTAACTTAGGACAGCAAGTTTCTCATAGGAGAAAAACAAGGACAAGGAAAGGGAACTTTGCTCAAGAGATCGTCACATTGGCCAATTGGCCCACACTTCGTCTTTCTTTCCCTACCCCAGAGGAGTGCTCTCTGGAAGACATTTGTAGCCAAGACCCCAGTGCCGACACACTGTGAACAGCCATCAGTCTGTCATTTGTGAGTCCAGAAGAGTGTTTTCTCATCCAGTCAAGGAGAGAGGAGGTGCAGCAAGGATGCCTGGCCACGCCATAAGGTAGCTGGTAATCATTAAATAACAAGGCTGAGCTCAGGCTCAGTCTATATTATATAGGGCTCAGAGCCAAACTGCCTGCAGCATCAGGAGTGCGTAGGTGCCTAGATAAAAAATAAAAAATACCTTTGTCCTCTCCCTATTCCTCTTTTTTTTTTTTTTTTTTGTACTGAGAATTGAACCCAGAGGCATTCTACCTTTGAGCTACAACTCCAACCACTTTTTAAATTTTATCTTAAAAGAAGGTCTCACTAAATTGCTGAGGTTAGCCTTCAACCTATGATCCTCCTCTCAGACTCCCAGGTATTGGGATTACAGACATGTACCACCACTCTTGGCTTCCACTATTCGTGTGTGTGTGTGTGTGTGTGTGTGTGTGTGTGTGTACGCACGTCCATGTGTTACTGGGGAATGAACTCAAGGGTATTCTACCTTTGAGCTAGAATGATGAGGCTGGACATTTCATTTTTCGTTTGGAAAAAGAGTCTCACTAAGTTTCTGAAGCTGGCTGCAAACCTGCGACCCTCCTGTCTCAGCCTCCCAACTACTGGATTACAAGTTGCAAGCACGCACAACTACACCTGGATCCTCTTCCTTTTAAAAGTAAGAGCTGTCAGTCAAAAGCAGGTGCTTACATTGCAGAAGGACAAGGTTTTAAACCTCAGACTGGCTGTAAAGACTCATGACTACAAAGTATGGTGGGTGAGTAGAAGGCACACAGGAGGGTGAATTTCCATGGACCCCACAGATGAGAACTTCTAGCTTGACAATGGTCTTTCTCTGGAACATTTGGACTGATGGTCAATACACATCTTTTGTGATAGTCAACAGAATTGCTATGGCCTGAAAATGTTAACATAGATTCAGGAGTTTAAACAAATAGATGTTACCTGAGTTTTGAAGCAATGAGTAAACATCAATGAAAAGACTTGGAAACAACAGAGGCGAGGGAGAAGTATTTGTAAAATACCTCATAAAGACGTAGTCAGATCCTTAGCTTAATCGTTTTTCCCCAGAAAAAGAAGAAGAAAACGATCCACAGCTTCCACTCACTGAAAAACAATGGGTTAGTTTTCTTTTTTTCTTTTCCTTTTCTTGGTGGTGTGAGTATGAATTGTTTTCTTCTCTATCTCATGCTGGAGAGGATTGAAAACCTTCTTTCCAAATCGATTTGGAAATAATGAATCATAGGCCCTGGTGACTAAACTGCTCTTTTATCAACCCAGCAGGTATGTAGCAGGCATCTTCTAAATGGCCTCTCCTCCTGCGCCTCTTGCCTATTACACACCCCATGAAAGGAGTCAGGGACGCTGGAGAACACAGAGGGTTTCGGTCCGGCTCCCCTGTTCCCAGTTTTTTTATTTATTTAGGAGTGTATTTATTTTTAGCATTGGGGATTAAGCCCAAGGACATTCTATATCTGAGATACACCCCAGCCCTTTTCATTTTTTATTTTGAAACAGAGTCTTGCTAAGTTGCTGAGGATCTTGCTAAGTTGCCACGGCTGGCCTTCAACCTGCCATCCTGCTGTCTACGTGTGTCAACACGCATGGCTCCAGTTTTTCTTTTAAATAAGATACAAGGTCCCCATGACCATGAGTGTCCACGTTCCATGCCCTCTGTTTTATGCTGCAGGCCAAGGATAGGCCTATTAAAATCCCCAATCCATCTGTCTCTGACATGCCCACCCCCACACATACACACATCATTTGACCAAAGTATAAACATGTCACTTAAAACAACACTACATTTTTGTTGTTCAAGAAATAGCCATTAAGCCAGGCTTGGTAGCGCACGCTTGTAATCCCAGCATTTGGGAGGCTGAGACGGGAGGATCCTGGTTTGCGGCCAGCCTCAGCTACTTAGTGAGGCCCTCCGCAACTTAGTGAGACTGTGTTTCAAAATAAAGAATAAAAAAAAATAAAATAGGGCTGGAGGTATAGCTCAGAGGTAGAATGCCCCTGAGTTCAATCCCAGTACCGCAAAAAAAAAAAAAAAGAAATATCCATTGAGTTCATCATATATGTCATGGTGTATGCTCAATGCTGAGGAATATGAAAACTAATTTAATACCTCACATTGATGGGGCATTTACTTCATCTCTACCACTGGTCTCAGTGCCCTACCTAAAATAACTCACTCAATCCTTAGAGCAAGGCATAAGTGCTGTGATGATCATCTTTATTTATTAAATGAGGCATAATTTGGTGCATAAGTACCTTGATCCAGGTCACACAGCTAGGAAGTGGAAGAATGACGGTCAAAGCCAGGCCGTGACTCCAGAGACCCCATGTAGCCAGGACACTACTCCACTCTGCCAGCCAGCGCTAAGACACAGTCCGTGCCCCGAGGAAAACAGTCTGCTGGTTGAATGTTATATAGTCACATAAGTAACTGGACATCTAAATATAAACAGTGCCTCATGCTGCATAGCACCAGGGTGTGAAAACTCCTCTGACACTTGTTGAGGTCTCGACATAACCAAATCTGGGCTATACTGATCACGGGCTCAGAATCACAAAGCTACTGCAACAGCAAAGCCTCCATCTCAGGAAAGCCAGCGTCAGCCATTCCCAACCTGGGAGCTGCTGGGAGCTGCCACGCCGGCCACCCACAACACTGAGAAGGACACCAGTACTGGTTCCCAGGGCTTCCGTAACACCGTGCCACACACCGAGTAACCTAAAACAAGAGGCATTTGTTACGCTGCACTTGGGGAGGCCAGAAGTCTGAAAGAGAGGTGCTGTGGGGTCTTGCTCCCTCTGTAGGGTAAGGAGACTTTCTGCCTCTTCCCACTTTTGGAAGCCTCAGCTACTCCTTAGTTTGTGGAAACAGGATTCCAATCTCTACTTTCTCCTCACATACTGTTCCGTTTAGACTCCTTGATGTGTCTGTGTTCAAAGTCTTCTTTTTGTTGGAAGTGGGGGAGCAACTGGGAATTGAAACCTCTGAGCTACACTCCAGCCCTTCTTATTTATTATTTTGAAAGGGTCTCACTAAGTTGCTGAGGCTGGCCTGAAGCCTGCCATCCTCCTGCCTCAGCCTCCCAAATACTGAGATTGCAGCATCCAGCTCAAATTTCCCATTTTTTTAAGGACATTAGTCAGATAGAATTAGGGCTCACCCTACAAACCTCATTTTAACTTGCTTATCTTTGTAAAGATACTATTTCCACATAAGGTCATAATCCGAGGTACAGGGAGGTTAGAGCATAAACCTATCAAAGCAATACTATAGCTAACCAGATGCAAACCAGAAAAATCCACAACCCAAGGGGTGTTCTGGCTCAAGAAATCTGCCCAATGAGAGTGGGCCATACTGGATGGTCACCAGTTGACCCCACTAGATTCTATTTCAGGATGGTAGGCAAGTGGGAAAGTACGGGCAAGGTGCTGAAGTTGGAAAGTAGCCCTGCTACTGACACCCTCAGGAGGTGCACCTGTCACTGCAGTATCTCCTAAACCTGAAGCAGAGCCCAGAACAGGGCCCAGCAGCTGCCCAGGCTCCTTGCAGGTGTGTTTGCTCATTCCTACTAAATGCATGTAACTACCTAGCTAGTCAGCACTATTTTTTGAGCATTTTATGCAAGCTGATGGGGCACCAACCTAATTAATCTTTCTTCATCTTGCAATATTTAAAACAATATTTAAAATTCATATACTGTAGAAAACCATCCCACATTCATCTTACCTATTTTTGTCTCTAATCTCTCTGGTATCTCCTTATCACATGATGTATATATGTATTCCATACTTATGCATGTATGCTGTATGTGATCAACAATACACAGTTCGTATGTGTATATGTATACACACATATTTGTATATCTTCAGTATATGCTTTCTGTCTCATGCCAAATAGGATTTGCCATGATTATTGTTAGGTTGAATGCTGAGAGGAACCAGGTCTGACAAGGATTGGGGAAAAAAATTTTATTCTGATATCTGACCCCTGCAAGCAGACAGGCCGAGACCAAAAGCGGTGTCAGCCCCAAAGCAGGGAGGGATTACTATTTATAGGGGAGGGGTCTGCAAAGTGCCTGAAGCTGCGTTTGTGAAACCAGAGAGGGGTCAGTTTCAGTGAAACCAGGTGAGTTCAGCTTGTGAAACAAGTGGGGTCAGTTTGTCTCAGTCCCTAGGTCATCTTTAGCACAGCACAACCCCTGCAACATAAACAGACAAATAAGTAAAAGTAAAAGAAAGAAAAAGAAAACAGCAAAAGAGAAATTGCCCCTGTGAGTACAAAATTGCTGCAACCAGTTACTGAGGCCTGTCTTTATGGTGATCAAGTTATACTGTTCTAACATTTCAGCCTCTTTTTTCCTTTTTATCCTGTGGGTGCAGAGGGGCCTTAGGGAGAAGGAACTGCTACTAGCTGACTGAGAATGAGAGTATAGAAATACTATGGGCTTGTATTATGGGTCAGTGAGCTCAGGAATAGAAGATTGCCTGTACTTACAGGCTCTGATGAGGGATCTTACAGATTGGTCCTTCAGGGATCCAGGTGAGCCCAAGGCGAGTGGGGCCAGGGCTGGAACGAAGCCATCAGTTGACCAATACAGGCTGGTCAGAGTGGTTGGCCTGGACAATGGGGCCCGCTTGAGTCTAGAGGAATGAAACCAGGAAGTGAAGTCCCTTAATTTGACTGCTTCGGAAATTGTGAGGAGGACCCAGTAGAGGCTAGTCCACTTGGGTTGGAAGGTTCCTTTGTCACTGAAATCATTAAGGAAGACTCGGTGCTCCAGTTCAAGGACCAAGCTTAGGGGAGAGTCAGGGCTCAGGAAGGACCATATCTGCGGGCAGGTGGAGAACGTGTCGAGTGTGTGAGAGTGGGGATAGTTGATTGTCATGCGGGTGGATGTGTCCCTGAAGTTATCACATAGCCCATGGAGCTCACTGGGGCTTCTGGTCAGCAGTCGCTCTCGGGGCTCCCAGAATCCTCCCTTGGCCACCTCCCAAGGTTAAGCAAAGCACTGTGTTCACCCTGGCATTGGGGCAGGGCTAAATCTGGAACAGGACACAGACACCTTTGGCTACTTCTGCCTGGGAGGGGGCAAAAAAGAAAGGGGTTGAGATTTGGCATTGTTCAGATGCCAGGGAGACAGCCATTAAGGGTGTTTGTAAAGGAGAGAGGCTGCTCTGGGGAGGACTGGTGGAATGCCCTGGCTACCATCTCCAGGCTGGTATTGCAAGGCCCCATGTTGCTGGACGGTATCCTTGTCTCAGGAGCATCTGCATTTCGATCTGTGATAGTTTGGAAGAAACAAAATTGGCTGGTGGCAAGTAACAAGAGTATCCTAATTACTGGACCTGGCCAGGGGACCAATTCCTGGTAGAGTAGAGAAATTCCCATAACCAAAAGGAAAAAGTACCATAGGAGTTGACAGAAATAAAACTCCTGGTATATAGTGCATAGGGGAACTTAGCTTAAAGGTTTTAGTTTTTAAATTTTTGAACAGGACTCACAGATACTACAGTAGCTTGCGGAAATAGGAATTTTCCTTTTTGTGGAGTTCAGTGGTCCTGGACCTGCAGAACTTCAAGAGGGACAGGTTTAGTTTTGTAATACTTTATAAGAACTTAGTTGGAGAGAAGTTCTGGGCATCAGCACCACATCCTATTTCTTCAGTGAGTAAAAGTAGAAATGCCATTAAAGACTATAAAGTAGAATATAAGGGGGGGCAGAGTCAGAAGGTATCTAGTTAAACTATGTGGAAGTTTTTTTAAATGGCTTCATGAGTATGGCTTTCTTTTTATCCCAGAATAGTGCACTTGTTTATGCTTATACTTTCTTGCTAGGTACTCAAGATTTAAGCACCAAATGTCGAATTCCGAGAGGAGCCAGGCCAGGCAAGGATTGGGGGGAAAATACGTTTGTACATTTGCAAGCAGATGGGCTGAGAACAAAGATTGTGTCAGCCCTGAAAGACAGGTGAGAGCGCTATTTATAGGCAAGGAGTCTGCAAGGTGCCTGAAGCTGGGTTTGTGGAATGGGGGCTAGGGCATCAATTTCAGTGAAACCAGGTGAGGTCAGCGGGTGAAACTGGGTGAGGTTAGCTAGTGAAACATGTAGGGTAGCTTGTCTCAGCCCTTAGGTCGTCTTTAGCATGGCACAGTCCCTGCAAAGAAACAGACAGGAAAATAGTAAAGGACAACCTCGCTGGGGATAGAAAGTTGCTGCAAGCAGTTATTGTGAGTGGCTTTACTGTGATAGGATTATATTGTCCTAACAATTGTGAATGTATGTCTGTGCAACTGTAACTACAAATGTAGTTACATGTTCCTTCCATATCATAAATAACAATGGTGCTAATAGTAATAGCTTTCCATATAATCCAGCATCTCATGCCTGAATATATACCCCAAGGAAAGGAAATCAGTTTGTGGAAGACAAACCTACACACCATGTTTATAATAACCAAGATATGGAGTCAACATAAGTGACCATTGTTGGATGAAAGGATAGAATGTGATGTATATACACAGTGAAATATTATTCACACATAAAAAATGATAAAATCTCATCATGTGTGGCAACATGGGTGGTAAAATAAGCCAGAAATAGAACGACAAATACTACAAATCGTGCATGCTCTCACTTGTCTGTGGAAGTTATAAAAGCTGATCTCATGGAAGTGGAGAATAATGATCACCAGAGGCTGGAAGGGGTGAGGTAGGAAAAGTTTGGTTAACAGGTACAACTTACAGTTATATAAGGAGGAAAAAGTTCTAGTATTCTATAGTACAGTAGGGTGATTGTAATTAACAATAACAGTATGTACTTCAAAATAGCAAGAACAAATTTTTATATTCTCACCATAAAGAAATGATAAATGTTCAAGGTAATGGCTAATATAATTACCCTGATCTGATAATTACAGATAGTACACAAGTATCTAAATATTACTCTGTATCCCATAAATATATACAACTATGTGTCAATTAATAATAAAATTTTAAAATATATATGATTAGGCCCTCCAGAAAGCAAAAAGAATATCTTTCATTCAGGTTAAACATAAGCCAGACACTTTGTTATAGACTTTACAAGAGGTTACATAATTTAGTCTTTGCCACTCTGGAGAAGTAGGAATTATTATCCCCTTTTACAGATGAATGGCGTGTGGCTTCGAAAGGTGGGGTAGCTTACCCAGCATGCCTAGCCAGTATGTAAAAGATCTGAGATTGGAACCCAGGTGGCCTGCTGTTAAATAATGCTGTGACTCTCTATACTGCCTGTGCCTCAGCCCACATGGTTGCATGGATTCCTAGAGCTAGAGAGACAGAGGGGATTATGGGGCCCAAACTTCATTTCATATGTGAGAACAATGAGCCACCACGAGGTGGACCGTGGGGTCCCACAGTGCAGCATTGGCAAAACTGGCCATGGAACCTGGTTGTCTACCTCCACAGCTCTGTTTTTCTACTCCTACTCTGGCCCTCCTAGGTTGTATCCAGCAGAGAGGTCAAGTTCTTCCTTGGTTTCCTGCACTAATAGTGTTTCTCCTGATTCTAGATTGTTTTGGTCATTTCAATTCAAACCAGAGAGGGAGGGAGGGAGAGAGGCTCATGCCAGAGTCCCCAACTTTCCAGAAAGTTGAATCAAGAATTTTTTTTTTTTTTTTTGCGGTACTAGGGATTGAACTCAGGGGCATTCTACCTCCGAGCTATACCCCCAGCCCTATTTTTTATTCTTTATTTTGAAACAGGGTCTCACTAAGTTGTGGAGTGCCTCACTAGGTAGTTGAGGATGGCCCCGAACCTGAATCCTCCGGTCTCAGCCTCCCAAGTGCTGGGATTACAAGCATGTGCCACCATGCCCGGCTCTGAATCAAGAATTTTTAAAGAGTGGAAACAAAAACCATTACAGTTCATAAAGGATTCAGCAGCTCACCTGAAAACCTAATTATTAAACATGCAAGCCCTTGGCGTTCAAGTTAATCAGCAGTTTCCTGTGCTTGCTTTGTATTGCCATCTCCCTGCTCAGACATGGCATTCAGCTTCAGGTAGGGGTTTGGTTGATATTTTTGACTGACAAAAGCAATTAAAAGCATAATATAAGTTCCCTACAAACCTCGTTATTATTGTGAAAGTGTTTCACGTATGTGTGGCACTTTTAACAATCTTTTTGATTAGTCATTCATGTAAGTAGTTGAATAAACATTTCAAATCAAGTCAAAATAATCACAGAATAATAGCATTTAACAGCATTGCTTAGAGAAATCGTGATCACGGTGTGTCTTTTTTCTTCTTTTCTTTTTGGAACTAAGTGAACAAATTGTCATAGGCTGTTTTGTACTGCTAGGACAGACTACTACAGGCAGGGGAATTTATCAAGAAAAAGGTTTTATTTGTCTTGTGGTTCTGGAGCTGTGATGTCCAAAGGCCTGCAGAAGCCCCTGGTAAAACCTTCTTGATGTTTCTTAACATTGTGGAGGGCATCACATGGCAAGACAGGGCAAGGAAGCTAGCTTGGGTCTCTCCTCTTCTTATAAAATCACAAATGCCATCATGGGGCTCCACTCTTATGATGTCAGCTGATCCTAATTACTTCCCAAAGGTCCGATCTTCAAATCCCAGTAACCTGTGACTTTGGGGACCAAATTTCTAACACATACACATTTGGGGGATGTGCTCAAATCACCACATTAAATGTAACACCCTTTGCCTACCTTAAGTTTTCAAAATGGAGAACATGTTTTTCCTCTTGGTAATGATGCTCTCTAGCTGGCTGAAATAGGAAGACTGATGACAATCTCCTTAATATATGAGACTTCAGAAAGGGAAGGTGGAATTTCTGCAGCAGAGAAAATGAAGAGCAGCCATCTCCAAGCATTACCAAACTAGCCCCGATTCACATGCCAAGCACGTGCCAGTCACTCAAACGAAGAACTCTGCAAAAGAGAGCCTGCATCCCAGGACATGGGAGGCTGAGAGAGAGTTTCAAAACAAAAATATAAAGGCCTGGAGTTGAAACTCAGAGGTAGAATATCCCTCAGTTCAATCCCTAGTACTACAAGAAAAAGCCGGGCGTGATGGCGCACGCTTGTAATCCCAGCATTCGGGAGGCTGAGACCGGAGGATCCGGGTTCGCGGCCAGCCTCAGCTACCTAGTGAGGCACTCCGCAACTTAGTGAGACCGGTTTCAAAATAAAGAATAAAAAATAGGGCTTGGGGGTAGAGCTCGGAGGTAGAACGCCCCTGAGTTCAATCCCCAGTACCGCAAAAAAAAAAAAAAAAAAAAAAAAAAAGAGGGAGAGGGAGGGAGGAAGGGGGGGCAGAGAGAGAGAGAGAGAGAGGTAAAGAAAGAGATCCATGTCTCAAAACTATCATCCCAAGGGTAGAGTTTAGGGGTATTTATGGGATACAAAGCAGGGTGAGGCAAGATGGTCAGAAGTGAAGTAATCGCTGAACTGCACATGCATAATTAAATATGGTTCTTCCTAGGATGTGTGCTCTGAGAGTGGAGTTTTGGCTCTCTGATGTAAAAAGGTCACCCAGCACTTGCACAGGCCCAAGGGAAGGATCCATGGTTTCAACCAGTTTGAAGTAGACTAAAGCAGTTTGCTAGTTCATTAAAAACAATTTAGAGCACTATTACCACAATGACTTATGTATAAGTCAGAGGTGTTATCTATGATAAAGCTATACATTACCTCCAAGTAAAGGTGGTGATACAAACAAGTAGCTGAAACTAAGTGATTCTAGAGAGTTTAATCGGGTTTTCCCTTGGTTTCCCAAGGATCATACTCACTGACACCAAACCTAAGAAAGTGGGTGGGAGCAGAGTGAGGACCTAGATGTTTCCATAGACTATTCACTGGACAGGCCAACTCCAGTTACTCATTATCTTATGAAGAATATTTTATCAGTAACTAGAAAGATCTGACAATTACCGGATGCCTTACTAATTAACCCGTTTGGCCTCTCAAAAGTATTTGACACTACCACCAGCCCCATCCTCTTCTATTGCCCTCTATAAATCTCCTTTCCCAGGTTCTCCTCCTTCCTCCACAAGGGCTCCTAGCCCTTCTTCCTCCTCCACCACACTTAAGGGCTGAGAAACCTCAGGCCTGCTGTCAGACCCCTGTTGTTCTCCCTCCATCACCACCTGGAATACGCTTCAGACAGGGTCTGACAGCAATCCCCCGCGCCTCTCTCGGGTCTGGGATTCCTGCTTCTGCAAGCCTTCAACAGCGTGACTTCCCCATCCCCATGAGTCTTTTACATCCTTTCCATGATTGTCCTTCTACGAGAAATCTGATGCCATCAATCTACTTCCTGAGATGCATCAAGTACCTCCATCAGCATAAGATGAGAAGTTAGGTGCTCAGAATGTTGCATAAGGATTTCCACACTCCGACCTTTTCTTACTTCCCCAGCAGCTTCTCCCATCACCACCTCATACCCCCACCCCTCTTCCCACCGTACACCTCCACCTGCAGGCTTGGGCCCCACCAGACCTCTGTCCTCACGACCTCCACATACTCTTCCATGTGTTTGACTCATGCCTGCCTTTCCAGGACATAGTTCAAATATCACCCTCCAGGAATCTTCACTGACCACCCCTAGCCCAAATGAGCTCCGTAGTCTTTGATCGTAACTCTGCTTAGTTTTTCTGTGCTTCCTACCAGACACTGTAGCTACACATCTCTAGCTACACATCCTATTTATGTCTGTGCTCACACACACACGCACACACACACACACACACCTCTACTACTGCAACTATCACACAGTAGATATTTATAGTGATTGAATAAATAAATGATGCTCACAGTCATACCAAAAGTTTTTTCACAACAAAGAGTAAAATTAAGTAAATCTAAAATCATGAATTTTTTTCATTACAATATGTGTATCACGTGCCCCAATGGAGACACAGTATGTACCAACAGACAGACTTTAGAACACTTGCTAATTCATAATAATGGGGGACTCGAGTTTTCTATCACTATCACACTGAACTACACCCCTAGCCTTCAAATTCTTTTTCAAGGTTATTTATTCTTCTGTGTTTCACTGGTTAATAATCCCAGCATAGTATAAAATTCCCTTTTAAGTCTCAGCTGTTCCTTCATCTCCACTGGTGTTTGGTGGTTGAGACCTGCTGGAAGAAGTGTGGGTGGGCCCAGAGAGGAACCGTCCCCAGACTTCCCTCCACCCACCGTCTTCACTTCATTTCCATTATTCGGGCAAAATGCTGAAAGATCAGAGAACTCTAGCGTTGGCAAGATACTGAAGAAATAATTCAACCTAGAATCCTTTTCTAGGCACCAGAAAACATTTCAAATCGCCCAGGCTGGAGAAGTACATACAACTCCACAGACTGGAAACTTTCACTGGGAGGAGGCAGTAATGGGTGGCATGACTACTTTGTGTATTTAACACAAACCATCCTTTGTTTCCCAACTGACTCTCAGACTAGAGGGGGGAAATGTTGATTTCTAAGGTTAGTTTTCAGAGCAGTTGCTGTGAACTTGTGGGACCTAGCAAATGAAAACACAAACATTGAATGTTTTGACTTATCAGTGCATTAAGGAGACATTATTTATTTCTCATACATAAATGTTACTCCAGAATAGTTTTATATAATATTGATAAATCTTATGCTACTTCCCCTCCAGATGAATGACTCATCCTAGTCATTTAAACAGATGTGTCTTATCTGAGCACACTGAGCACACGTTACATTTTTTTTTTAAGGACAATACATTTTGGAGTGCTCTGCCAGCTAAATTTTCTTCCTTTCTACTTTTTGCAGCAATAAGATCTAAAACAAATAAAAATTCAAGTGTTTCTCTAGCTGTCTGTCTCATTTTTCCCTTTCTCCCCTTTCTCTCTTCTTTCTTCTCTCTTCTCACCCTACAAGCTAGGAAAATATCACATTAAAGAAAGATATATTAAAGAAATCCTTTATTTGAACTTAGAAATAAAGATATTCTTGGAGCTATGAATTAGACTCAAACATAAAAGAGAAATAAAAAAGTATATTTACTTGATCTTTACAATATGTCAGACTCATTAAGAATTTTGTGTACATTTTTCATTTAATCTTCAAAATAATCCTATGGGTTAGGTACCGTTTTACTTTCAATATGTAAACTGAGGCTTAGTATGAACATTGCCCAATATTCTGCAGTTAATAAAGGGGAAAATCTAGATTTATTTTAACCCAGCTCTGATTTCCAAAGTCTGCACCATTCTCCTTCCTAAAATATTTTTAAAGTAATAATCATGAAAGAATAAATGAATTTTGTTAAATTTTGTTAACTTGGATAAAAGTCCTAAAATACAAACATATGAGACTGGGAATTTATCTGTGAAATTCAACCAGAGCTGAATAGGGAATTTTTAAGAGTCATCCTCATTTAATTTTGAAATACTGGCCATATTTTGAATCTCTTCTTTATAAATTATGACACATCAACCCTGATGTTTTCCCTGTTCTCTCATTCTATCCACCCCATGGTCAGGGGCCCAGGAATCATACTCTGAAAGTGGGAACAGAGAATAGATCAAGTTTTGGAAGTTTCCCCTTACCTGTTAAGAGCTTTCTCTAACCCAGCGGAGTGTCCAATGGGAGCCACTTAACAGCAGTTCAGTAAGATTCAAAACTGTAGTAGGCAAGAGTTAATATTTGTACTAAAATCAGTGGAAGAAGAAGAAGAAGAAGAAGAAGAAGAAGAAGAAGAAGAAGAAGAAGAAGAAGAAGAAGAAGAAGAAGAAGACAAAAACAAACAAAAAAAAACTGTGTGACCTAGGCTCTAGGCAGATAACCCAAAGCATCACCACACTTCTTCCAGACAGCAGAGGGCGCTAAATAGCATGAGGTCTAGTCAAAAGAAAGAGGAAATAGCCTTACGTAGAGTCTGGAAGCAGTAGGCCAGACACTGGCAACTATTGTTCAAGTTACATTTACTGCCCTTAAAATGAAGGAATATCACATAGTTCAATTCTTAATACCTCCCCATACAACAAAGAGCACTTGAAATATGAAACCAAAGACGCTTTAGGGTTTGACATAATTAAATATGCAGTCATTTGTTCTTAGCAATGCATTTTATCCTCTGTGGTAGGAACCACTGTAAAAAAGGATAAATTCTAAAGACATTTTCATGGCCCAGTGGTTTGCACAGCCTACCACGCCTCAGTCCAATCTAGAAATTTTATTGTGGATCTGTTTACCATCTGGGAAACAAAAGAAGACAGTGCCTGTGGTGAAATTTAGAAGGTAGAACACTTGATAAGAAAGAGAAGGTGAAAAAAATTGCATCATGGTTTTGCAGGCTGTTCTATTAAATTTCTCAGGGGAAAAAATTGCTGGCAGACTGGCTGAGATACAGTCCAGCTATTTCCTGACACATCCGGGTTTAGTGTATGTAATGACACTCCATTTCTATAGCGTGTCTTTTGTTTAAGGACCTTGGAGCATTTTAAAATGCATCATCTCCTTCATTCTCCCAACATCCTGTAAGCAGCTACCAGGGAGCTTTGTACTTGAGCCCCCAAAGGCCCCAGTGCGGGGCTCCCTTCACCAGTTCCACAGCTTCTCATTCCACCCCACAGGTGTGCGGCCTCAGGCTCTCTGGGCTATTTAAACCTGTATCTCCTTCAAAGAAGTATGAATCCTCGAGATCTGACACTCCCCAGCGAGGGATGAGCAGGAGAGAAAGCTCCCATTCATTCAGAAAGATGTATTGAGCACCTACTTACTCCCGACACTATTCTAGGCACTGGGCATACAACAGGGAACAAAGCAGAAGAGGGAATGAGAATTCTTCTCTTTTGGAGCTACAACATGAAGAGATAGACACTATAAGTAAGTTTATTACACGGTAGGTGATAAGTGTCATGGAAAGAGAAAAGAGAAGGGAATTGGGAGGCCATGGTTTTTAGGGAAACAGGACTAACTGAGAATGTAGCATTTGAGCAGAGACAGAAAAGAGTGAGCCAGGATGTTAGGATAAAACATTCCCAGTAGAGTTGGCACTTGTGCTGGGGCAGTGGAATGGAACTTGCCAGAAGGAGGGAGGTCTGAAGAGCAGGGAGGAGGCTGGTGTGGCTGAAACAGAGCCAGCAGGGATGAGAACAGGGGACACGAGGTCAGAGAGGCCAGGGACAGGTCCACAGGGCTGGGATGTCACCATGAGGCCCTCTGCTTCCCTGTGGGTGACATGAAGAGCCACCAGGGACCGGAGCAGAGTGACCATTGTCTTCTTTGCGACTGCCCAGAACAGTGTGGCTCTTCATTTGGGATGCTTGTTTTGTCATAACAGGAAAACTTTATTTTGTTTTTCAAATATAAAATTATAACAAAATACTAAATACATCTTCTTTTCTCTTTCAAATTCCATATGTGTTCATCTTCTAGCTCCATCTTAGCAAAGTATCACAGACCAAGCAAAGTATCACTGCCTTAAAAAAGGACAATTCACCACTGGAGGCTAAATGTCCAAAGCCATGGCCTGTGGGCAGGGCTGCAGGGAGTCCCTCCTTACCTCCTCCCAGCCCCTGGTGGTTTGTGAGGAGCCTTGGAATTCCTCCCATTGCAGCTGCCTCGCTCCATCTCCTCCTCTGTGCTCACATGCGTTCCTCCTATGTGTCTCTTTCCTAAAGACATCACCAGCCACAGTGCATTAGGGGCTCAGCCTACTCCACTCCAGCCTCATCTTAATGAGTTCCATCTTCAAAGACCCAATTTCCAAATAAGATCACAGCCTGTGGCACTGGGTTACGATTTCAGCATTTGGTGGAGGGAGATGGGATTGGAAATCCAACCCGTACACCATGTCTCCCCACAATTCTGAACCCCGTGTTGCGTGTCTTCCTACTGAGGACCAATTCCTGTCCTGGCAGTGAGAGCAGAGTTACCAGGCATCCAGGGGAGAACAGCGGCAGCAGCAAGAGGGCTTTGGGCAAAGGACTAGGGAAGCTACCCAGCGCCTGATCTCAATAAACCTGCCCCCTTGATGATGTGCTGGGGGGGAGAGTCCTTCTCAAGACCCAGCAACATGTACAGTGCTGTAAAAGCCTCAGCCAGGCTTCTTTTCTGGATTGGTGCTTGTCTGTATATCTGTAAAGCAGTGTGCATTTGAGTTTGCGCATGTGACTTGTGTAGATACATGTGTATCTTGGCCTGTGCATCTCTCGGTGACTCTAGGCATCACAGTGTTACATCTATGCTAAGCCACTGTGTTTCTCCACCTGTGAGAATGCATGACTGTGTGTGCATGATGGGATGTCTGATTATGGATGCAGGCTCATGCACATGTGTCCATGTATCCGTTTTTATCGCTGTTTCTACCCTAGGCATAGAACATCCACTGAAATCCTAGAAACTACATCGACAAAGTGACACAAGGCCAGTTCTGAATGGTCTGGGCCCAAAGAGCAACCTTGTCCTTCCAGAACCCATTGGTTTTCACACCAGCTCCTCCTGGAGGGGAGAGGGGACCCACTGGCCTTACCACTGCCCAGACGCTGGAGGGAGAACAGAAGGACTCTGAGAAAGGCCAGGACTTCTCAACTCAGCCCTTATGGTCACTTAGAATGATCTGGCAGCAGAAAAAATAGGTATCCTGGGCACATGTTTGCACCATATCAAAAAAATCCAGAAACACTCGACCAAGTCTGGCTTGTAGGAAAGGAATGACCGGCTTAGGTTAATCAAAGCTCTTATGAAACAAAAGATCATTTATGAGCAGGAACTTGAGAAACGGCTATATGGAAGCAGGATATTATTCCAATGATGGATACCAAATCTTTAGCAAGGTAGGATGTAGAGAAGAGAAAACAGGTCTGTGCTTTGAGGTTGTTATGGAATAAAGGAAGACACTCCATATCCTTCCACTAGAGCACCAACATGGCTGCCCATGCCATCAGCTTTAGTCAACCCATTGGTGCCATGATATTCCTTCCCATTTTATTTTAGGCACAGAGTAGGAGCCAAAGTGCACTAAGTCTTTGCTTCACAATTTCTTCACGTCATGGGGCCAATACAGAAGTCATGGTCTTGATGGAAGAAGGACAAGGTTGCCAACTCCAGAAGAATATTCACCACCATTCTCATGGGCTTTGTAGAGACCACACTCTTACAATCTTCACAACAACTTATAAGGCAGAATGATTCTCATTCCCTCTTCATTGATGAGGAAACTGGCACACAGAGCAATTAAATAACCAACTCAAGATCCACAGATAGTCAGTAGCAGGTGTGTTAGCTCCTGTCGCTAAAACAAATATGATAAATCAACTTATAAAGAAAAAAAGGTTTGCTTTGACTGACAGCTTTCAAAGTTTCGGTCCATGATGGGTTGCCCTGTGGCAAGGCAGCACATCATATGGGAACAGGTGGTGGAGTAAAACTGTTCATCTCATGACCAGGGAGCAAAAGAGAAAGAAAGAGGAAGGAACTCCTCTGCGGACATGCCCCCAGTGACCTGGAAACCTCCCACGAGACCTCACCTCCGAGAACTCCACCACCTACAATAGCACCACCCTCGGCCCAGCCTTTGCCACAGGGACCATTGGGGACACTGAAGAGCCAAAGTCCAGCAGCGGGGAAACCATTCTCATTCTCCAGAGGTTGGTTTTATTGTGACGTTTCTTCACACTCCTGAAAATTAGACCAGGTTACTATCCTTCTTTCCTGGCAGCTAGAGAACACAAAGTCTTTGCTCTAAAAAACGTCCAACTCTTGGTAGTTTTGATAGTTGCTGCACCTTTGGGTTAACAGCAATATGTCATCCAACCTCTCAAACACACCACCAAAATCAGACCTAGAGAAATCAAAGATGAGAAATGTGCTCCAAGGCGAAGCCGAGAGGACTTGGAGGTATCCCTGTGTAGATATGTGTGTCTTGTCTCATGCATCTTTGTCCCTCTTCTTGTCCTCTGCATCTTTTCCCCAGCCGGGCTGGAGAATCCCAGGTATTCCTTCCTTACCACAGGGCTAGTGACATATCACAAACCATTTAACCTTCTGGCCTGACTTTGCTTATCTAAGAACTGAGGAGTTATGAATACGCCGTATCATGTAAAAGCTCTAGTATTCTGTTACATACTAGGAAGTGGCATCCCCCCCAAAAAAACAAAAAACAAAACAAAAACATAGACTCCCTGGAAAGACCTAGGATTCTCAAAGAGATTTGTAGGCAGAAGGCAGGATTATTTTAAAGCTAGCCAGGAAGCACTTACCAATGTTAACAGGAGCAACATCAAAGCCTGGCCAGATAAACCTGACAGGAATCTCTAGTAATAAAGAATTCTAAACTGAGCATGGTGGCACACACCTATAATCCCAGTACTTGGAAGGCAGAGACAGGGGGATCACAGGTTTGAGATCAGCTTGAGCAACTTGAAAGACCCTCAGCAACTTGTTGAGACTCTGTTTCACAAAAGGGGAGGGGCTATATCCTGGAGGTAGAACACCCCTGGGTTCTCTCCCCAGTACAAGGAAAGAAAAAAAAAAAAGAGAAAGAAAGAGAGGGAGGAAGGAAGGAAGCAAGGAAGGAAGGAGAAGAAAGAAGCCTATTTCCCTAAGGGAGTAAAGAAATATCCCACAGATGCCAGTCAGCTCCCATGGCCTGAGCAGCATCTCCCAAACAGTACAGCCATTACACAGGACCCGGAAGAGCTCTCCGCAATATGAAGTGCTTCCTGTGACAGTTTCAGGTCTCACCCTGACTGGCTAAACAGAGCTTTGTGTCCTGCCTTCCTTCCTCCCTCACCCCTCCCCACACTGTAAGTCTAGGCCCATGAACCAGTGCAGGGTGCAGAGATGTGTCCTGGCTTACCAGGGAGGGACCCAAGGGCCTCTTCTGCATCCGCTTCCAACTCTTACTAAAATAAAATAAAACTTAAAAAGGCAGCGGCATCCAAAAGAGGAAGATTTACGAGCCAGGCGCCTGCAGAGGCCCCTCCCTCCTCCACATTCCCTGGCTGAGCCCTGAAGCACAGCTGAGCCCTGTGTTCCAGTTACTGCTCCGGCTCTGCTCTGGCTCTACTTCTCTCTCTTCCTCTCCCTCCCTGTGGCCCTTCCCAAGCCCTTCCCTCCTGGTGTTCACCAGAAGCTCTCAGGCCCTCTGAAGCCCTCAAAGGTCTCCCCTTGCAGAGGCCAGGAGCTGATTCCATGAGCATGAGCAGACTTGTGGCATGTCTTAGCGCAGGAGGGAAAGTGCTGGCCTCATCAGAGAGCAGCTGGAGGCAGGCTTTTCAAAGGCACGAGCTGACCTCTAGCTCAGCTGCTGGGGGCCTGGGATTGCAGACTCAGATGATTCCCGGTCTCTCTTCTCCCACCAGCCTCCACCCTCCACCCACCCCTTTCAGGAGTGTCCTGACCTTGTGAGGCCTGAATCCCCCCCATCCATCTCCCTACATTGTGTCTCTCCGGTGAACTCACGCTGGGAGATTAATTGCTGCTATCACCCCTAATCCATCACACTTCCCAAAGATTGTTTTGACATCTAGTTAATTTTTGGCTGATGATTTATCAAATTCTTATTACCGTGCTCTGAAGGGGCTCATTTATTGTGTTGATTCATGGTAATGATAAAGGGGAAGCATTTTGAATTTTAACTACATTTCCCTCATGCTTCTTCCACCCGGTGTAGTAAAAGGAAGAAAGCAGGAGGGGGAGGAGACCCATAACCAGGAAAACTCTTAAACAATTCAGAATCTGAAAGAAAAGAGAAAGGGGAGGAAATTTTCCCATTGTGTGAGCAAAAGCCAAACGCCTGAAAAAGGTTACACACACACACACACACACACACACACACACACACACGAAATATTTTTAGCATCTGGGTCTGAACTACATTTGGAAAGCTCATACCCCTAAGGCTCTTAAACATTTATTGGCCTGTAATATTACCTAAATGTCTACTACCATTTTATTCAAATAGAACTTAATGGTAAATGACTTCAGTCATGTACCAGTGGAAATGTGCAATAAGTGCCTTTGCCTGGCCAGATGGCCACCACACCTTTTAAAGGTGCAACAAGACTTTCCTGTGCCCTCGGGCCCCTCCCAGGCCTCACATCTCTCACCACTCCAGCTTATTGTAATAAACCCAGATGGTGGAAAGGAGCCTAAAGCCAATGTCTACCATTTATTTCAAGGAGTCAGAGAATCTGGTGTCTTCGGGGACTGAGCTAAGGGGAGAACAGAGGAACCCAAAGGGACTGGTGCTCACCAGCAGTCACGGGGCAGCCTTGGGAGGAAAGGATGAATCCAGGTCCCTGGTGCAGGAAAGGCCCTGCAGCCACCAGTGTGCAAGTGGCAGGCTATGTTCTCTTCCACAAAGTCAGAGCAAGTTTCCTGACCAGAGGGAATAAGGGGCTATCATACGTCTTTTAGTCAGGAGTCTCCAACAGGAGGGCTCCAGGAAGAGATTCCATGTTTGGGCTTTTCTGAATACAGAACAGACCTGGGTTTAGTTTTCCTTAGCATCAAGAGTGTATTAAGAAGTGACCTGACGATCCCAACCTTTCCCTACACACACCTTCCAATTCCTGCCCCAGGTCCCTCCATCCTTCTGGCTTCAAGTCTCACAAAGTCAGGGGCCTTACAGCACTAAGTCAGGATTACCCGAAATCTGTCATGTGTCTGCAGATATGGTTGGTCTGTGCAGTCACAAGAGCTTCACAGGTGACATGATTTGCTGCAGAAAATAGTGTGGAGAGAAGATAGTCTCAAGTGCCTTCCATGTACCCCTTGTAAGTAAATTAAAGCTGGGTATGGTGGTGCACGCCTGTAATCCTAGTACCTGGGTGACTGAGCTGGGAGGATTGTAGGCTTGAGGCCAACCTTGGCAACTTAGAGAGGTCCTCAGTAACTCAGTGAGACCCCATTTCAAAATAAAAAATAAAGTAGGGCTGGGGGTGTAGCAATTTTCTCTCCTTTTCTATTTTTCTGAAAACTTACATAAATTATTACTTAAAAATAGTGAAAATTCATTTTTAAAACAACCTAGACCTAGAAAGTATATTTATTTATATATCTGCATCATTTATATATACACAGATACATAAAGGAGGCAATCATTGAAATATTTTAGTTTTAAAATAGTTATTGATTTTTTTCACCTTTTAATTTACACTTAGACAATTTTGATATTTGCCACTAAATATTTTCCATATTAACTTGTGCAGGTTCTACATTCATAATCCTAAAATCTAAAATACCAAATGTTTCAAAATATGAAGATTTTTGAAAGCCACCATGACACTACAAGTGGAAAATTCCATATGAAACTTTGTTTCATGCAAAAAATTTTTAATTTTATATAAAATTGTCTTCAGGCTATGGGAATAAGGTGGATATGAAACATAAATGAAGTTTGTGTTTAGACTTGGGTTCCATTCCCAAGATACTTCATTATTTACAGCATATGAAAATACCTCAAAATTTTAAAAAATTCAAAACATTTCAGATAAAGGATACACACACAGCATATAGTAGATTAACATTTTCTCTCAACATTTAAAAATAACCATCCTACCTGTAGTTATGTCTCATTTAATTTTTTAGTGCATATATTTGCATCCTCTATTTTCTTGATCAGCCTTGCTAAAGATTTTTCTACTTCATTAACCTTTTCCCATCTCAGTAAATACAACACCATGCAATTAGCTACACAGGCTAAGATCCTCAGCACCCTCCTCATCTCACTGGATGGCTTATATTCAATCCATATAAAGATCATTTCCTGCCTTAGACTACTTCTCACTACCTCCATCTTTGCCCTCCTGAAACATCCCTCTCCACGATGCTACAATCAGTCACCTCCTAATTCACAGCACCAGCATATAGGTGACTTGACCCCCAGCTCCTTCTGAGATCTCACAGTCCACCTCCCACCCCATCCCTTGGACACCATGGCTTCCTTGGTGTTCCTCAACAGGGTCTTACTGTTCTCAGGGTCTCCACCCCACCTGCTTCCTCTACCTAAAATGTTCTTCCCCTAGATAGGAAAACCAATATTTCAAGTCTTCTTAGCTTTTTACAAAATCTATATTGTGTGGCATCTCCCATCTCTCTCAGCAAATTCATACAGCTCCTACTTCACATTAAAAATGGAAGTCAAAAACTTAACACACA
>PVLC010017679.1:0-33270 GCA_004027655.1 Graphiurus murinus
GGCCAAAAGGGATCAATGCCAAAGCTTCCCTCTAACTGTCAGCCTCCATGATGCCAATTTTTGTAGCTCTACTCATAAATGGCACAGAAATAGCATCTGGTAAATCAGGGCTCAGGGGAACCAAATTCTGCTGGATGGCTCTGTCATCTGTTGTGTTTTGCAAGGCAAAACCTGTGGGAGCGCTTTCATTCTCTGCAAACTTTATGCCCTCCCCTGAGGATGGCAAACAGTGGAGTTCAGTACACAGAGCACAGACCAGAAGGGACAGAATTTGCACTTGGATTGCCCGGGTTCAAATAGAGGCACGCCCTATTTCCCAGCTGTGGATATAGGCAAGGGACCAAGTGCCTGCCACAACAGGGCAGGTGAAAGGCGACCCATGCAGTCAGAAATACAACCTCCACCACTGTGGGAGGGGTCCTGGGTTGGGATCGCTGAAGAGATCACCAGGAGATGCTAAGAACCAGGCAGGCTAAGATGTCAAATGTCCAGTGACAAATAGACCCCAGAAGATGTGGCTGTTGGAGGAACTGAGGTATCCAGATGGAAGTCAAAGCACAGGAAGTGTCCACAGAGCCGAATTGGTAATAAAAATTGGCAAAAAACTTCTGGGCAAAGGTCAAGACAGACGGGCGGGGATGTGCCCCTTCTATCTCAAGAGGGTCCAGTGATTCCTTTCAGCCAATTATTGCCAGTGGGGATTCTGGCCCAGAGCTGCTGATGCTTCTATATTTTCAAGAGAAGCCAAAAACTTCAGATTTCTAAAGGAAATCTCCTCAATTTTTAAGTGCTGTCACTATAATTTGGATCTTAAGCATCCCCCAAAGTTCCGTGGGGGTAAGGCTTGGTCCCCAGCTTGGGGCAGTTGGAAGATGGAAGAAACTTTGAGAAGTGGGGTCTACTTGGGGGGTCTTTGGCTCACTGGGGATGCGCCCTTGAAGAGGATAGACCTTAGCCCCTTCCTCTTTCTCTCTCTTTTGTTTTCCAGCTTCAAGTTGAGCAATTTTGTTCCACCATAATGTTCTGCCACGGGCCCAAAGAAATGGAGCCAACCAATTATGGACTAGAACTTTTAAGACTGTGGGCCAAAATGAAACTTCTCTCTTTATTATTATTCTTACTTTATCTTGATGATCTTGGGTATCTGTTACAGTAACAAAACGCTGACTAACACCGTTGGTAGGAAATTAAAAATAAACAATAAAACGCTGCCCCAAATAGCATATCTGCAGGTCAGATCCCCTGCATGGCTTTCCAGGGTCCAGCCTCCAAGAGCAATCTTATCTAATCCGGAAGATTGTCTTACCGCCAGACTGAGTGTGTGTGCATTGACACCTGCTCCCCTGCACCTCAAATGACCTGTCATGTTCCGACCCCTGGCTCCTAAAGATGCTCTCCAATGATGTCCTTTCTAGCACCTTCTCGCCACAGATCTGCATCCTTTAGTCCTATGCCATCTTTATCCCAGCATAGAAGAATAAAGAGGGAAAGTCCTAGAGGCCAATCATAACAGGCTCTTGAAAAACAGTGAAGTTTTTTTTTTTAAGTATGTTCATCATTCATTTAGCAAATATTTGTTTGGTGCTTACTGTCCCAGAAACCAGAGATATGAAGAACCAAGGCAGGCAGCTGCTGGAGGGAGGTTTTCCCTTCTTCTCTGTGTCTGTGGGATCCCTGTGGCTCAACTCTGCTCTGTCTTTTCCAGCATGGTATGGGGCCAACCCTGAACATCCAGGATCTTCATTCCAACCCTCTCCTTGCTGTCCCAACATCACCTCCTTGGACTGGGTTTCTGAAGAATTCCTTCCCTCTAATGTACTTCCACAAAGTGGAATCCTAGGCTGGAGAAGCATCAGGCCTTGCTCCCGGGTGATCCCAGGCTACAGGAGCCATCGCTGTTCATAGCAGATCTCCCAGCAGGATTCTGGGAAGAGACACAGAATGAAGCACCCTTGACACCACGCTGCTATGACTAGGAGGGCAGTGAGAAGCCTAGCATCTGCTCACGGTTTAGCAAACTGCAGCTATGTGAGTATTTGCTTCTTTGCTTCTTGCAGGGCTGGGGCGGGGCTGGGGCGGGGCTGGGGCGGGGCTGGGGTGGGGGAGCTTCTCGAAGTCAGCAAAGACTTCACCCAATGGATTTCAACCCTGACTGCACATCGGGATGCATGGCCAAGGCCCCCACCCATTCCATTTCAATTAAAGCCCCTCAATGCAGGGTATTGTGTGTAAGTACTGTGTCTCCCCAAGTTAAGAACCAGGTTGCAAACCCAAAATAAACCTCTAATGAGGCTACAACATCTCCTTACTAAGAGAAGCTACTCAGCCAGACCAGTCAATTTGCCACTCCCGACTCAGTTTCCCTGTCTTTAAAGTAGGGACAATAAACTGGGGTGAAGCTTACTAAGTGCTATGGGCATGTATGTCAGTATCACTCTGAACTGCATTATGATGCACCAATAAAAGAATATTTTTTTAAAAGTAAGGACAATAAAAAATAATAACTTCCTCCACAGATTAAATGAGATGATGATTGTAAATGCCTTGACTCATGATGAAAAGATATTATTGTTTTTTGGGTTTGTTGTTGTTGTTATTATTATCTTTTCCAGCACTGGAGATTGAACCCAGGGGCATTTTACCTCTGAGTTACACTCCTAGCCCTATTCTTTATTCTTTACTTTGAAACAGAGTCTCACTAAGTTGCTGAGGGCCTCACTTAGTAGCTGAGACTGGCTGCAAACCTTGGATCCTCCTGTCCCAGTCTCCCAAGTACTGGAATTATAAGCATACACCACCATGTCCAGCATTTGGTTTTGTTTTGGGTACCAGGAATTGAACCCAGGACATTCTACCTCTGAGCTCCACCCCCCGGTCCTTTTTATTGGTTTTATTTTGAAAGAAGTTCTCATTAAGTTATTGAGGGTCTCACTACATTTCTAAGGCTGGCTTCAATCCCATGATCCTCCCGTCTCAGCCTCCCAAGAACTAGGATGACAGGCGTGTGCCACCAGTCCTGGCTGAAAGCTATTATTAACTGCTCATTGATTGCTAATCTTGCAATCCTCCTCTCTCCATGGGAATCATCTGCTGGGTGAGACTAATCCTGATTCCCTAGTGACCAAGATGGGAACTTCAAGTTCTGTGAGTGTATGTGAGTGTGTGAGTGTGTGAGTGTGTGTGTGTGTGTGTGTGTGCGCGCACGTGCGCGTGCATGCACAGGCATGCACAATTCTTCTCTCTCTTCCCGACGCTCCTCAACCAAAATGTCATCCAGTCCTGTCACCAGAAAAGGTGGCGACAACTTTGATTCAGTGTGGCTGCCGGGACACACCACACAGCAGACCCAGGCATGCCTTTACCCCTCCGTTCACAACATTTCCTGGAATGTGATCGTGTCTTCTTTAAAGTGGTAAGTGGAGAAAGTGGCAGCTCAGTTATTTTTAGTCACAACTACCGTCTATGGAGACTCTGAGTGGCTCTGTCACCGCCCCCCCCCCTCAGGACTCAGGGAAGCCGCCCTACTCCCAGCATCCTGCGATGGCTGTAGCTCATTCTTGCCACCGGGTTCCTACAAGTGTGCATGGTTGGGGGAGAAGGCCATGTTAGAGGACTTTCAAACAAACAAAGCAAGATCAGAAAATAAAAAGAAGAAAGGCAAAGTTAATACACAGGCTTTCTGAACTTCCCACTGCTTCCAAATGCCACCTCTCCGAAGATGTGCTCATTTTAGCCTGGCATGGGGAGGCACGCCTATAATCCCAGTACTTGGGAGGCTGAGCAGGAGGATCACAGGTTCAAGGACAGCTTTAGGGACTCAGCAAGACCCTCGGCAACTTATTGAGATAAATAAAATAAAAAGGTCCTCCACAGAGGAAGGCACATATTTTAGCCTGATACAGAAACCTCAGCCTCATTCACTCCTGCTTTCTTCTTCTCTGGCCTCGTCTCCTGCCCCTCCTCCATACATATACCTGGAATCCTGACCCAGACCTCACCCATGGGCCTGCTCAAACACCAGTCCATTTCTCCCTGCCATGCCCTTTCCCAGGCCTTCCTATTGAGCTCCAGCCCAATGCTGATGGCCTCTCCCCACAAAGCCTTCCCCAGGAGAAATACACACCCCATGTCTCCCCTGCCCATCTCTATCAGTTCCCCATCACTGAACACTGGCATGATACATTGCAGCTTTTTGCACCTGAAAAGAACCAAGTCTTACCCATCTCAGCATTTCTCCCCACGCCTTGCACATAGTAGGTGCTCTGAAAATGCATGAAGGCAAAAGATAAACAATTACTGCTTTCTGAATTCCCATGGTGTGCCAAGCTAACAGTATCTCCTCCACACCAACCTTTGCAGAGAAGGAAACGGAGGCTCAGAAAGTCAGGGTTCCTGCTGAGAGCTCAGAGCTGCTAGTGATGCACCCAGGACTGAAGCCGAGGGAACAGGATGAATGTCCACAAAGCTCCTTCTGCGGT
This sequence comes from Graphiurus murinus, assembly GCA_004027655.1. Taxonomy (NCBI): domain Eukaryota; kingdom Metazoa; phylum Chordata; class Mammalia; order Rodentia; family Gliridae; genus Graphiurus; species Graphiurus murinus. The sequence continues at coordinate 4,479 of PVLC010017679.1, forward strand.
TGTCTCTAATTTACTTCCCACCACACCCCTGCAGGGACTAGCGATCAAATGAGAGAAATGTACGTAGAAAACGCTTGCAATGATAAACCTTGCAAAAGCAAGGAATGACGCCAGGCACAGTGATGCACACCTGTGATCCCAGTACTTGGAAGGCTGAGACAGGAGGATCAAAGGTGTGAGGCCAGCCTCAGAAATTTAGCGAGGCTCTCAGCAACTTAGTGAGACCCTGTTTCAAAATAAAATAGGGCTGGAGTTACAGCTCACAGGTAGAATGCCACTGGGTTCAATCCTCAGAACTACAAAAAAAAAAGCAATGACCATTGCCCTTAATGATCCAGCCTTCCCATCACAGGCCTAGAGGCCAGAACTCAAATCCCTGGCCCTTTCGTTTCATCTCCAAAGGTCTTCAAGCCCACACCAAGTCCTGTGCTGCAGCAAACCCCTTATAACAAGGTGCCCTGGCATTTAAAGTCGCCCTTGCATGGACTTCCTGCCTCTGTGCCACCTGCGGACAGACAAAGGGCACAGGAGGGAGGCAGCTCGAGGCCGGGGTGAGCGCTGTTTGTCTAACACTTTAATTTATTGTCCTGCCACCGCCGCTTCATTTAGTATTCACTGTGATTGCATCCGTCCTAATGAATTTATCCAGTAATAATGTGGATGTCATACGCACTTACACTCTGCACTGCTGCAGCATGCTCCCTCAGGAACTCTGCCAAAGTTAAAAGGATTTCTCACACACACACACACACACCACCACCACCACCATCACCACCATCACCACCACCACCACCACCACCACCACCACCACCACCACCACCACCACCACCACCACCACCACCACCACCACCACCACCACCACCACCACCACCACCACCACCACCACCACCACCACCACCACCACCACCACCTTTTTCTGGTGACTCAGGCATTTCTATAGAGCAGCTACTTCTTCAGCCTCTCTGATCTATAAATATACTTTCACCTTTGAGCGAGGTCCCCACAGCCACCTGTCAGGTTACAAAGGATGTATCTCTAGTATATCCTTAACTAACAGTATCCCATAGAACTTTGCACAGCAATGGATACCCACAGCTGCGCTGTGCAAGACAGCAGCTGCAGGTGGTTATTGAGTGATTGAAATATGGCTAACATGGCGAAGCGAGGTGGTGCACACCTGCAAACCCACTACTCAAGGGACTGAGATAGAAGGGTCGCAGGTTCAAAACCAGCCTCAGCAACTTAGGGAAGCCCTCAGCAACTTAGCAAGACCCTATTTCACAATTAAAAAAATAAAATAGGAAGAGGGGTCTAGCTCAGAGGTAGACTACCCCTGGGTTCAATCCCCAGGACCAAAAAATAAAAATAAAGAAATGGTAACCTAGACTGCCTTTGAGTCAAGGATGTGACAACCCAAGGGACGGGCTCTGCTTTGTCAACCATGCTTGTGACAGGTAAGGGGGGCCAGAGAATTTTAGGGTCAAATGGACCTGGCCCCACAGCTACTAACCATTGAACCTTGAATAATGGACACCCCTCTCGGAGCATCCTTTGTCAAGGCCCTTACATGTCTCTGCACCTGCTGCTCATGTTATAGAAAGTGAAGTGAAATAAATCATGAAGGGGACAGTCGGCGTCTAGTATGTGTCTGTCACCCAGAGGCAAACCCAGCCCCTGGGTGACGCCCGCCAGGATGCTGGGGACCGCTATCATCCATCCTCTTCCATAGCTGGAAGATAACAAGAGTGGCCAGACCAGAATTTCAATCAAGGCTGACAACGTGCAGCTTGGGCAGCAGTTAGAATCATCTGAGGTGGCTCTTTTTGGTACCGGCCCTTTATCATGCCCAGAGACTCTGTATCTGTTAATGTTAGGGAATATAGCATGGGCTTCGGTGCTTGTAAAGCTTCCAGATGTTTCTTGTGGGCAGAAAAGGCTGAAAAGTGTCTGAGTGGGGCTGGGTGTAATCCTAGCCTTCTGACAAATTGTGTGACCTCTCTGTGTCTATTTCGTCCCCCACTTCCTTGACCTATAAACAATCCTCTCTTTCACTGGACCGTGGGAGAGAAAGCGCTAAGCCAAGAGATCAAAAGAAGGCATGGAGGACCACCAATCCAGTCTGCTCCTTTCACAGTCTATGAAGCTGAGATAGAACAAGTAATTGGTCCAGGGTTGCAGGGCTAGGTGCTACGCTCACTCCCCACATGATCCAGCTGTGGTTCTACTCTGTTTATGTTCAGTGAACAAACACTTGTATATTCCCCATATTCCAGATACTATTCTAAATGCTCTAGGAATATATAGACCAGGGGAAGTACAGGCTGATGGTAAGGACATGACCCCACTCACCCCATGCAGTCACAGATGTGCAATGAGTTATATAAGCATGACTGGGCAAAACACAACATAGCTGCACCATTTTGCCCAGAACCCTTTGTAAGGAACATGTCTGTAGAATAAAGCTGCTACTGTTTTCCTGATGGCGACTCCACATGCTTTCTTTCCGCTGGGGATCTCACTGATGAAACCTCCCCAGTAACCATGGCTGGCCTCCACACTTGGCATAGTCAGCAGGATCAAGTGAGTGGGTACTCATCTGTACCCCTCTGGAAAAGCAGCCCTGGGAGGAACAACCTAAGGTGCAGGAAATACAGCCCTCGACCTCCCTGTGGTTCCTGGTAGCAGCCTACCTGACCGTGTGGACCCTGCCAGAAAATTTAGGTGATGTACGTCCCCAGCCATAAGAAGTCTGGAAGGCTTTGGTCCAGGGCCAGCTGGGGGTGTAAAGGTTTTGGCGGTGAGATCCCCAGAGAGAAGAAAGCACACAGAGTCACTCTTAGGAGAACAAACAGCATCTTTATCCTATAGACCTGATCCTTATATAAGATTCTGGGGAAAATAGTGCATGGTGCACAGGTGTGCTGTGTTTTGCCCAGCTATGCTTATGAACAGGGTTATGTCCTCACCACCAGCCTGTATCTCCTCTGGGACCCCACACTCTTTGCCCTACAGGGCAGAGGGGTGTGATTTGACCTGAAGAGCGTTACATCACACCCAAAGACCATGGCAGCAACAGAGGGAATAACAGGTGACTGTTAGTCCTCCAGCCACACAGGCGAGAATGGTCAATGCCCGTCTTTAGAAGCCCAGTGAGTCCCACCAGGTTGTAAGTGGGTCCTTCCCAGAGGCCTCATTTCCACAAGACCTCCCGCATATCCTTTCCCCACAATGGGCAGTGCCCAATAACCAGCCTTGTGCTGTCCATCGGGGCAGCCACAAGGTCAGCTCATGATATACTGGCCAGCTATCTGTACAGACATGGAAGCCATTGCTCAGAAATGTACTGGCAGAGTATGTAATGGTTCAGACACAGGGCTACTAGAACACTGAGCTTGTTACTCTAAGTATGCACCCCACTTTGTTAGAGTGGACATTTGGACTATCCCTGTCTGGGGGGTCTGAGTTCAGGGCCTCAGCCAACTTTCAACTAAAGTGTGAACCCCAGTTTGTCAGAATAGGTCCAGGAACCTCAGCCAACCTTCAACAGGGTAGATGATCACCATCACTGACCCAGTACTTCCAATGGGTTGCAAGCTAAGGGCAGCATATATGGCTGCTAACTTCTTTTTAATAAGATAGTAGTAACATGCCTCTGCTCCTTTCCATAGCTGTGAATAAAATCCAATTGGACTATTCCAAGCACCTTGCTTCTTCCATAACCCCCATCCAAAACCTGCACTTAGACTGTTAGTGGGAAAGGAAGGGCATGGTCTACTACTCATAGAGTTTGTGCCTGTACCACCACCCCCTTGGTGGCAGTAAATGCAGTTTTCATTTTAGGGGTCCAATCCCAAATTTCCCTCTTATCGACAAGATGGTGTAAGGGTTGCATAATCATAGCTAAGTGGGGTATAGACATTTGCCAAAAGACCCAGATATGTCTGTAATTGTGTGATCATTTTCAGTCAAGGATAAGCTTGTATCTTATCTATTACTGCTCTGAGTATTACTTTTGTCTTATCCAATTAGACATTCAGGAATTGGACAGAATGCCCAGGTCCCTGGACCTTGTCTTCATTTATAGTCCACCTCTATTCTAGAGAGTGGCTCAGAGGCTGTTGCAGCTGCTTTTAGTTCTGCAAGAGAATCCGAGGTTAGCACAATATCATCAATGTAATGGAACAACTGTACAGTATCAGGCTTCCACCAAGAGGCCAAATCCTGTGACACAAGATAGGGCTATGCAAATATCTTTGGGGAAATACCAAAAAGGTCCATTGGCACCCTTCCCTGGTAAAGGCAAATTGTCCTTAGCTTTCCAGAATAATGTCAATGGGAAAAGGGGCATTTTCCAAGTCTACAACATCACGGAACTGTCCCAGTTCATATGACAGATGATCCATCAGTTCTGAAATTTTGAGTACCTCTGCATGCAAGCATGGTGTCACTTTATTTAACTCCCAAAAGTCTGCTGTCATGTACCAGGAACCATTAGATTTTTGTACTGGCCATACAGGAGAGTTGAAAGAACGATGAATCTGTCGAATTACACTCGCCTCTTCCAGTTTTAGTACCATTTGTACAATTTTCTCATGCCTCTCCACCCCCATGGTAGCTTATACTGCTGTACATTCACAATCCTTGTAGCTTTGGTTTGGGCAAAATTGCCACCTCTACAGCACCAAAAGTCCTTTATTGGGCTGGTGCTCTATCTTCTTCTCACAGGGGGTGATCGTGCTCAGGAGCTGTTGCCCCATGATTTGGGGAAGTGGACATCTGCCTCCTAAGCAATATAACGTGTACATATCCCCCATAGCTGCTGGGGTTAAACGTATTGCAGAAATTGACTGTGCTCAGAACTATGGGAGAATTCCAGCTACTGCTGCATGAGGTAAAGACCGTCACTAGAGGACACTCCCATCATGCTCCCTTACTGCTCCTTGAAGCCAAGAGGATTATGAACGTACGACAGTACAAGTTACCAAGGGAGAATGAGGAAACTGGACAAATGATACTAAAGCTCGAAGAGGCCAGTATAATCCACCTGACTCAGAGCCCATTCAACTCTTGGTCCAATAAGGCCAGCAAAAAGCGGATGTTGTTCTCCTAATGGTGACTCCGCCCACTTTCTTCTCTCTCGGGATCTCACCGCCAAAACCTCCTCTGCAACCACAGCCGGCTTCTGACAGAATATTAACTCATCTAGCCCTGGTAACTCCAAGAGTAGGCCTGTTGTCCTTGCTTGTATTCCCATTTCACAGATGGGGAAACTGAGGCCTGGAGAACCTAAGTAACTTGCCTGAGGCCATGGAGCATGGGCGGCAGTCTGATCCTTCATTCAGCAGAACACTGAGCTAAGGGGTGAGTTTATAACCCACATTCGCTGAGATGCAACCTTTGCACCCTTGTTAGCAAAGGACAGGGACCCTATAAGGCAGGAATATTTTATCGCTTTTCCCTTCTTCACCAATAAAACCAATTTTTTTGTGAAATTATTATAGAAGTATGTTTTGAATAATTGCATATTGTTGTATGGGAAAAGAGTGAAGCTTTGGTTTAAAAAAGGTAAGATACAATTCCTTTGCGTGATAATTACTCATAGCTTTGGAAATCTAAGGGATTATGACATCACTCGTGTTTAAATAATTGTGATACACTTTCAAGAAATTGAACGTTTACAATTAGGAATATGTGGTTGAGGGAGCTATTCAAAAGCATATAGCTGTAATTCTAGCATTTGGGAGGCTGAGCCAGGAGGATTGCAGGTGGATAGCAGGTTTGAGGCTAACCTCAGCAACTTAGTAAGACTCTTAGCAACCCTGTTCCAAAATAAGAAAATAAAATAGGGCTGGAATGTAGCTTGGAGGTAGAACGCTCCTGGATTCAATCCCTGATAAAACACACACACACACACACACACACACACACACACACACACACACACACACATTCTTACTCTAAATAAAACCAATTATAAAGTGATGGAGAACAAAGCCCCTAGCTTTTACAAGAAGAGGAATGTCACATCTCAGTACACCAGCCTTCCCTTCTAATAAAAGAGACCGTAAACACCCTCCTGTACCGAGCAGGCTTCGCCAGCTGAGACATGAGAGTCATTATCAGTGGCTACGTGGTCAGGCAGGGTGACTCGGTGAAGCTTAGACCCTGGCAGGTTCTGCTTTGTTGTTCTTTCTGGCATCAGCCTCGTGTTTGAGAAACCCTGAAGGTCTCCTTGGCAGGTCTTAGTCCCCCAGACTGTGGCTGTCTGCTGAGGGGGGAAGAGGTGACCTTGGGCATTCAGAGTCCCTGGAAGCTTTCTGAGACCCACACCTGCTTCTTGGAACTGAGGACCCTAAACCAAAGCACCATTAGCCCCCACTTGGAACTCACCCTTGCAGAACTCAAATCTGTGCACATCTCACTTGCACTTAAAATTCTTCAGCGTCTCCCTACTCTGAGTTCCTTGGCAGCATCTGATCACATGCATGGCTCCCTGCAGTCTACCCCCCCATTCCTGACCCATCTGTCACCCCAAAGTCACAGGGTCTCACACTCCACACCTTCTCGCAGGCTGCTCCCCCTAGAAGGCGTGCTTTTCTCTTCGTTACCTGCCCACTGTCCGATTCCTACTTACCCTTCAAACTCTATTCCAACTCCCCTTTCCAGATCTGCCCCTCACTGCCCAGAGTGTTAATTCTCCACCGTCTCCCCCGGAGTTTCTCTTTGGTCCGTTGTATTTATGCATATGGTAGTCATTGGAGACAACTGTGGAGTCGGGAGAGACCCTGCCTTCAAGTCTTGCTCTACCCCGAGCTCTCACCACACCGTGCTGAGTATGCCTCTTCAGATTTCCCACTCTCTAACATGGAAATAATAATGCTAATATATGCTATAATAGGGGTCACGGGCATTCGATGCAAAGAAACCAAACAGGACAGGGCCTGATATGCCGCCTGTACTCAGAGAAAAGTCATTGTTATTATAGTTTTGGAAATGAGGAGGAGCACGAGGCCAGTGACCACATTCACAGGTGGCCAGCTGCACTGTCCCGCACCGAGCCTCGATGTCCCCCAAATCAAATGTGTGTTGGGAATTGTCACCTGGGCACGAGTTCCAGTTCCTGACCCGTGGTAGCCCCACTTTGCCGAACCACGGTCCCAGCACCATCGCTGTCTCTGCTGATAGGACTTATGTAGCTATTTAATTGCACTTCACTCTTATTATTTTATAACAGATGAGGGAAGACAGAAAAGTAAATGCACTAATGTTAATGGCAAAGGATCAAATCTCAGCCAGTATTGAAATGAGCAAGCACACCATAAACTTCATCAGATTTAGGCCACTTTATTGTACCTTCAATGGCAAAGAGGGAAAAAAAAAGGACCAAATTAAAGTATATATTGATGCAGGAAATATTGCTCCCCAGGGTGTATAATGGATGAACCACAAAAACATTATGCTAAGTGAAAGAAACTAGACACAATAGACCACATGTTGTATGATTTCATTATATAAAATGTCCATAAAAGAAAAATCTATAGAGACAGAAAGTAGATTAGTAGTTGCCTCCGGCTGGGGATAGAAATGAAAAGTGTCTGTAAACGGGCACAAGCTCTCTTTCTGGGGCAGTGGAAATTATTTAAAATAAACTGGAGATGATGGTTGCACAACTCCATAAACATAGGGATAGTAGTCACTGAATTTTAGCCATTCTTCTGCATCCATGAAGGATTGGTTCCCCCCCCCAAAAAAAATCCATGTTCAAGTGCCGTATATAAAATAGTGTAGTATCTGCATGTCAACTACATACATCCCTCTGTATATTTCCAATCACCTCTAGATTACTTATAATAGCTACTACAATGTAAACTCTGTGTAAATAATTGTTATAGTGAATTGTTTAGAGAATAATGACAAGATAAACATCAGCACACGTTCAGCACAGAAACAATTTTTTTCCAGATATTTTCGTTCAGTTGTTAGTTGAATCCTCAGACACAGAGGATCTACTGTATAAACTTAAAATGGGTACAGTCTATGATATGTGTATGTGTGTTGTGTGTGTATGTGTGTGTGTGTATGTGGTATGTGTGTGTCGCACCTCAATAACATTTAAAGAAAAAAGCAAGGAGGGGAAAATGAAAAATATGAAAAGAGTAAGTAAAAATCTTTTCATATTTGCAATTCATGTGTTTGTGTGTGTGTGTGACTAGGGATTGAACCCAGGGGCATTCCAAGCTACACCCCCAGCCCTTATCTTTTGTTTTGAAACAGGGTATTGCTAGGTTGCTGAGAATCTTGCTAAGTTACCGAGGCCAGTCTCAAACCTGCAATCGTCCTGTCTCAGCCTCCCAAATACTGGGATTACCGGCATATGCCACCATGCCTGAATTCATATTTGCAAGTCTTTAGGGAGTGTCCTCCCCACATACATAGAGACACACAGATTCATCTACATACAGACACACACACACACACACACACACACATACACACACACATACACACACACACACACACACAATCTCATGACATGAGTCTACAGTTTGAGTTTGCCACCTTTGGTTGGTATTTGCAGGTGTTGAGTAGGAAAGTATTTGCATTGCTCTGAATTTCTGGAAGTAAAGAATCTGTTTCCTTCAAGCCAGAAGCGCTAGCCCATCACTAGCATTCAATAAGTGCTAAACTGGTCTGAAAACAAATGGATTCCTGATACAGAGGCTTCCAACAAGCCAAGGACCAGACCACAGCCTCTGCAGCACTGCAGGTTCAAAGTTCACATGGTATGCCCAATTGTGGTACTCTGATCTCATTTCAAATAGTTTCTGCTGGGTTTTTTTGGGGGGGAGGGGGATGTTTTTCGGGTTTTTTTAAGCCAGCTAGCAGCAAGCAGAGATGCATCTTCAATGACTCCAGCTTATTGGCTGTTTTATTTCCAGCCAAATGTAACTGCCTAATGCATAAAGACTCTCACCTTGAGGTCTTCCCATAAATGGTGGGTTTGCAAACCCAGACTTCTGCGGCCACCGTGTGATATCCACAATGAGCTTTTGCAATCCTTTTGAAGTGTGAGTTGGTCTTTCAGGAGCGCATAAGCTCCTCCTTACCAAGTCGGGTATTGCAGACCTTAGTGATCCCTAACAAGACACTCACAGCCATGCGGTTCCCATAAAATGGTGACTGATGCCGAAGGGACCTGGCTTAATTCTCTACAGCGTGCACCACGAATTGCAATCATGCGATGCTGCAAAGTAGCAAATTTGCTTTAAAAGGTTGGCACAGAGAAGAGCAGATTGGTAGCAAGAAGTATGCAGAATTTATAGGAAGGATTTACAAGCTGGAGCACAGGGTGAGGGAGATACTTTTAAACAGACAGCCCTGCCCCCAGTGCAGGAATGCGATGTGAGGAACCAGGTCCCAAAGCTGTGTGCTCCAGTAGCAGTAATGTCACCCCTCACCAGCTGGTGGCAGGAGACAAGTCAGCCCCAGTCTCCTTCTTCTTAGGATGGAAGCAATGTCCCGGCCCCCATGGATCCTTGGCTCTTTTCCCATTCCTTTGTTCAAAATGGGGCAATGGACTTAGCTACAAACAAATACTCCTCTCTTCTCTGAGTCTCAGCAGGGGATTAAGAGCCCAGAGATTTATAAATGTCACGGCTGGTTATCCCCAGAAGAGATCCTGGGTCTGCCATGCTGAGTCTACAGATACCAAGGAATCAAGCTAGGATTCCCCGGGGGAAACATTTGACTCAAACTCAGAGCCACTTCAGTCAGAAAACTTGGTAATTAAGCTGCTCGTATGAAATAAATAATGATAACAAAAGCTAATATCAGTGATGTTCGTCAGGCACGCCAGGTCCTGAGCACTGGCTAAGCATTGAATTGTTTGTATCACCCAGTCTCAAATATTTATGGAGGGCTTACGATGTGCCCCGTGCAGTCTGCAGCTAGAGTAGCAAACAGATAAATAACCTTGCCGTCCTGAAGGTTACATTCTTAGGCTATGCTTCCAGGAGGAGGAAGAGGAGGAGTGGAGAGAGGAGATAATAAATAAGATACATAAGCAAAATATGAAGAAAGTCAGAGTGTTAAAAAATACTAGGAGAAAACATCAGGAACGATGGATGGGGAGTAAGGAATATATCATTAAGTAGAGTGGCCTGGAAAAGCCTCATTGTATTTAAGCAAAGAGTCGAAGTGGGGGCAAAATATCTAGAGGAAGTAGGTTCCAGGGAGAAGGACTATGTAACCACAGTTGGGCAACCATCACCCCAATTGATTTTAGAACATTTTCATGCTCCCCAAAAAGAAACGTCATCTCTATTGGCCATGGCTCCTCACTTCCTCTTCTCTTCCTCCTCTTCCCTAGTGACCACTGATCTATTTTCTGTTTTTGTGGGTGAGTTTTATACTTAAAGAATGACCCTGACTGATGTGTAGAGATAACAGAGCATACCAGGTAAAAACAAGGGGACCATTTATAAGGGTGGTATAATGAGCCATCTGAGATTAATACTATTATCCCACCATTTTCCAGGTGAAGAAACTGAGGCTTGGAGATTCTGAGTATCCTGAATCTCAGGGATAGGTAGTGGGAACTGGGTGCCAGGAATTGGGGCCCAGTCTGGTAACCTCAGGCAACGAACCTTTGCTAGTCCTGCCTTAAGGGCTGCAGAAGACTGGATTCCTATTCCTGGCTCCTCCCTCCCTCCCTCTTTGATAGGATTCTGCATCCCCTCCTTCCTCCTGCTTTGTAGTATCTCCCACTAAGGTGGAGGATGGTCTTCCTATGGAAGGTGTATTTGGCCCTATGGCTGACTTTAGCTGATGAGCTGTTAGCCTTTAAAAGGAATTGCATATGCATCTGTAATCCCAGTGCTTAGTAGGCTGAGAAAAGAGGAAGAGAGGTTCAAGGCCAACCTTGGAAACTTAGCAAAATTTGTCTCAAAATAAAAAAGGCTCGAGGTAAGCTAGGTGTGGTGATGCATGCTTGTGATCCCAGTAGTTAGAAGAATGAGACAGGAGGAGTGCAGGTTTCAAAATAAAAATAAAATAGGGCTTTGGGTGTAGCTTGGAAATAGAATGTCCCTGGGTTCAATCCACAGCATGCATACACACATATACACATACACATATTTAAAAATAAAAAGGGCTGGGGGTGTAGTTCAGAGGTAGAATGCCCCTGTGTTCAATCCTCAGTACAGAGAGTGAGAGAAAAGGAGAGAGAAAGGAAAGAGGGAAGGAGGAAGGGGGAAAAGGAAAGAAGAAAGAGGAAGGAAGGAAGGAAGGAAGGAAGGAAGGAAGGAAGGAAGGAAGGAAGGAAGGAAAGCAGAGAGAAAAAGGAAGGATAGAAAAGCAACCTCCAGGTAGCTAGTGATTCCAGAAGAAAAGACAAGAAGAGGACTTGGATGCAAACCCCCATCAGGAAGCAGAGCCCACTGAATCCATCTCAGATCAGCCAGACCCCAACCAACCACAAGCTCATGAGAACCTGGTGTTTGAAGTAGCAAGCCAGCAGAATTTGGAGCATGGTCACTACACCTGTTATCCACAGTAAACACTAAGTCAACCCCAGATCTTTGGCGCCTCTTCTGGATAATCGTCAAAGATCAGCTCACTAGCAGTATTTGGTTTCCAAAGCTTTCTAGGACCCATGTTCTACCTCGGCAGTGAGTGTGCCATTCCCTGTCCAGATGGGAATGCTAAGGGTCAGAGAAGCACAGTGCTCTGCCTCCCCTGGTGCAGGGTGGATGGACAGCTCAGCTCTCCCACCTCGGGCCCAGCCCCTCCCCAAAGTGTTCATTGCAGTCCTTTTGTAATTGGACCAAATGCACCAAGAGGAATCAGCAGAAATGTCTGAAGGCTCAGAATTCAAGCGGTTCTCACTAAACTCAGTCATTCAGTGCAGGATTCCCTCCTCTGAGCTCCCACAGCTCCGGGAGGATTTCTCGGCACAGCCTGTATCAAGCTGCATTTTAATGACTCAACTTCCACATTCAATTCCCCCTGCCAGCCCGGAAGCTTTCAAACAGAAGGCCAAGCACTCCTCCTCCCAGCTACCCTGCGCTGTCCATGGGATCTGACCCGGGGAGACAACCAACCACGATTTTCAAATAAATATACTCAAAGGTAGCAACTGGTTTCCCGGTATTCAGTTCAATGCGATGTGCTTTTAATTAAGCACGAGTTGTAAAATGGAGACACCGACACCCCCGAGGGGAGGATGTTAAGCATGCCCTTTGACGCCGCAGTTTTATTCCACTGATCACTTGACATTTCACTCTACCCTGATTTAAAGAGGTTAGCCACCGGGCGTGGTGGCGCACGCTTGTAATCCCAGCATTCCGGAGGCTGAGACTGGAGGATGCGGGTTCACGGCCAGCCTCAGCTACCTAGTGAGGCACCCCGCAACTTAGTGAGACCCTGTTTCAAAAAATAAAGAATAAAACATAGGGCTGGGGGTATAGCTCGGAGGTAGAACGCCCCTGAGTTCAATTCCCAGTACCGCAAAAAAAGAGTTTAGTCATCAGTCTGCCAGGAGACTATGTGTGCGTGTGTATGTGAGCATCCGTGTGTATGGTGAGTGTGTGCATGTGTGTGTGTGTGCATGTGCCTCTGTGTGTGCATACACATATGCATGTGTGTGTATACTCATTCTCTCCATCTTCTCTCTTCTCCAATCTCCCACCATCTTCCCCAAATCTCTCTCTCCAAAAGTTGCCCAGGCTTCTGATCGGACAAACCATCTGTCTTTGATTCAGTCATTAATAAATATTGTCTTTTCTACCTACACATGTTTGCAGAGAACCTTCTATATGCCAGGCACTGTTCTAGGTCTCCAAGATAGCACAACAAAAAATAAATAAAAACAGAAATCCTGCTCTCATGGAGTTTGCACTATAGATTACCAGCAAAAATAATCAGCAACTTCTAAAACTAACACAGCTAAAATGACTAGAATTTGGAATAGGCTGACAATTAACAGGGGGGGGGGGAAGTATTGCTGACAAAATTTAGATCTGCAAAATTTGACCCAAGAGAGTTGAACTTGATAGAAAGAAGAGCCACAAAAGAGACGAGCAAGCAAACAAAGAAAATGCCCCAAATAGCAGAAGTTATAATCAGCAAAAGGTTGGTACAAGGAGAGATTGACGAGTCAAATGCTTGTTGTAAATTTAAACAGAAAATAATTGATCCCCTGAAAACAATTTTGTTACAAAGGAACATTTTAATGGGAAAAAATGGAAATGGTTTAGTTGCGCTGTATAGAAAATTAAACCCTAGATTAAAATGGCTTAATGGAATTTGCTTCACAAAACACTTTGTTGCAGAAAATTAATGTCGCACAAATTTTCACATTGATGTTTACATTAAAAATGTACATGAGGTCGAAACGGGGTAGCAATGGAGGTGGGGGGAACCGCTCTTCTTCATCTGTGTTACATCATGCATTGATAGACACAGCCCCAGGCTAGTCATCGGGGAGAGGGGAGCTTGTGGGAATTCCAACAGCGTGGGCTTGGAGTGAGGTGAGGGGCTGATAGCTTGGTCTCTCTGCTCAGCGATTCTCAAGTCGCCTGGGAACCTTGCTAAAATGTAGCTTCTGGGGCAGCAGGTCTGGGGCCCTCTGGAAATCCTGCATTCCTAAAAACCTCTCACCTGATGTGGACACCAATGGCCTGCAGAGCACACTCCAGTAGCAAGGTCTTCGCTCATGCTCTGTGCTGGGACAGTGCCTGCTGGGAACCAGCATGCTCCTCAGCCCTCACCAGCGCTCAGATCAGCTGTCTACTTTGCAGGTTCCTTCCCTGAAAAGGCGTCTGGTGTGGTCTTGCAGGCTTCCAAAGATCTGCAATGTAACTCAGCCACCAGGCCTGGGCCCTGACGAGGCCTGACCCAGACAGCCCCTCGGAATGACAGTCAATCCCGTCATTTGCTTTAATTTAGGGAGCCCCAACTAGAGAACAGACAGGGATTCGTTAATCAAATCCCCTGCATGGTTCTTCAGGGAGACAGCAAGGCTTAATCCAAAAGACAGAATCACTAATAGAAGCATCTGATAAGGCAGAACAAGAGTAGACTCTGAGAGCTCGGAGTTCTCGATTCAAATGCCAACACCATTTTCTGGAATTGGGTGACCCAAGTGTCGCTTTGGGCCTTGACGTTCTCAAATATATAGTGAAAAGATAAAGGATAAAACATGTAGCACCTAGCAAGTGTGATGTTCTGTGCATTGTGGCTTCTACCGGTCTCTGCAGCACATGCTGTAGCTCATTTGGGAAGTTAGAGGTTTCCCGGCATCCTTTAAATGGCATGCAGAATCAGAGGCCAATAACTGAATCACAAGTCTAGCTGGGAGGAGGTTAGAGGCCAGAGGTCGACATTGCAGAAGAATGGGGCACAGAGGACTTTTAAAAATGAAACTCATCTGCTCTTTGCAAGGACAGAACACAGCCAACCTCAGCAGGCATCAGCAGTCAGCTTCCAGAACTAACTGGTCCAGGGGCCTTGGGCTTGCTACCAAAATGACCTTTGAGTGTCTTTAAGAAAAGAAAGCTAAAAGAGCAAGTCAAGCACATTTTCTCCTTTCTCAGCTGCCAAGGAATCTCAAATGAGTTTCAAAGTATTTAGAATTCAGCAGGGTGGGAGCTTCCAAGCCTTTGGCCATGGGCCTGAATTTGCAATTTTAGAACATCAGTTCCCAGGTGGCAAGCGCAGGCCAGAGACACAGAACAAAGACGATGCTCATCCGCGATATCCATGGTGGCAGGGTCCTCTGTTGCCCACAGAAGGACACACCAGTGACACAAACTGAAGCCCACTGTGATCTGAAGGGGATGTGTGACTCAGAGCCATGCCTGGGAAGTTGACTAACCCAGGCTCAAACCCAATCCTGCCACTTCCTGGCCACGAAACTTTGGCCAAGTGACTCCACCTCTCTGAATCTTCACTTCCACCTCTATAAAATGGGGATGATAGCACCTACCTCATAGGGTGTCATGAGGATTGAGTGAATTATTATGAATGAAATCTTTAGGATCTAGTCCAAAGAAGGAAGTCGACTTATCCAGGATCCCATTGCAGCCCAGAAAGTAAGCTTGAGACAAAAGCTTTGCGGCAAGTAGATTTCTTAGGAATGATTCCAGGGGACAGGAATGGTGGGCAGAGACTAGTGAAACAGGGAAAGAGAGAAACCCATAAAAGATATATCCTCAGGTTGGCCATCACTGCAAGCAAATTGGGTTCAATATCAAAGGAGCTGTGCAGAATGCTTATCAAATTGTTTACTGCAAAGTAAGAAGAGGAGATCATGGATGTAATTCCATGAGGGTGGCATTCTCCAACGTACTCAGGCTACCACCCCTTAGTGTCAGGGGATTCTTAGGGGACTGCTATGAGATAGCATAAGAGAAGCCCTGGGGCAGAAGGCAAGAGGAGGAGGACTGTGTGGTGACACAGGAGAAAGACAGGTTGAATCAAGAGGGTTGCTACAGCAATGGCTGGAGTGGTAGATGAGCCAAGGAGATGAGTAGGACACAGTAAGTAATCGGTGTAGAATCCAGGAAGGTTAGAGAACCAGTAATGGTGGTGGTGGTGGTGGTCATGATGATGGTGATGATAATAATGGTGATGATGAGGTGATGGTGAGATGATGACGGTGGTGGCAGTGGTGATGATGCTAGTGGTGTTAGTGATGATGGTTATGGTAGTAATGATGGTGATGGTGGTGGTGGTGGTGATGGTAATGGTGGTGGTGATGGTGATGATGCTGGTGACAGTTATGATGATGGTGATGGTGAGGGTGAGGGTGATGGTGAGGGTGAGGGTGATGGTGATGTCAGGGGAAGGTCCATAACTCCTTAAATCTCCTCTTTCTCAACTTATCACCTGCTGAGGTTAGAACTTTCCTAGGAATTCAAAGTCCTGTGATGTAGCTCTTCTACTTGCAGTGTGAGCCAATGAGTCTCCCTCTGTGCCTCCCTGCCATTGTGCAGAGCAATGAAGCCATCATTGGGTCTCTCCTTCCTTCTCCATCCTCCACATCTTCTGTCCCTTGGCATCTGTAGGCCAGGAGAGCCCACTATGCTGCCCATAAATACAACTTCCACCCCTTGAGCCAGACCCTACAGTTTCCTTGATCTTGCTATCTGCTCCAGACACTGCCTCACTTCCAACAGAGATGATAAAAAGTAAAAGAGTGCATATTCACTGAGCGCATAGCATGGTGCTTTCTGTGTCTAGCAAAACAATCCTGGCATACAGTAGCAGATACATTTCTATCCTCCATCCCAAATTCCCACTGATCCTCCTGCCAGCCTAGGATGCGAGGGATTTCTGTGTCCATTGCTTTAGGGAAAGACTGGAATGTTGCAGCAGAAATCCAGGAAGGGGAGAAAAATCATTTCTCTGCTACTGTGTCTCAAGACAAGCTTCTGAAACTCAAGGCAGAAACATGAGTTTCAAAGAATTGTTTTCTGAGTTTTAAAATCCTTGGTCTTGTGCATCCCACGTCGAGGCTGAAAAGACTCTGGCATAGAAATGGTCTCATTAATAATAGATTTGGGAGAATTCATAATCAATCAGAGTGAGCCTTCCTGCTCTTCAGGAGTCAGAGATGGCAAGGATTGACTTAGGTTAGGGAGAAGATCCAGGGAGAGTATATACTGCTGGAAATCTGGGCGGAGCTCTTCAACCCTGCTCTATCACTTGCCCAGGTCAAATCCCAGAGGAATGTGCCCAAAAGAAAGAGAACAGACATGAAAAACTGAGCAGAGACCAGCATCTTGCTCCTCAAGTGAAGGTTGGGGGAAATGATCCCAAATAATCCTTACGTCCTATAGTTATGCCATTGTGTAAACCCCTTCCTCTTGAGTACAGGTTAGAATTAAGACTCAATTCTAATGAACAGAGTATGGTAGAAGCAATAGGATATCACGTCCAAGATCAGCTACAGAAAAACTAATGCTTCTGCCTTCAATTCTCTCTCCCTTTTCCTCCTCCCCCGCCCCCCACCTCACCAGCTCTTCTTAGTGAAGCTAGTTGCTGTGTTGGGAGCTTGTCTTCGGAGAGGGCAGTGTGACAAGGAGTTGAGGTCTATGGCCAGCAGCCAGCAAGGGGCTGGGTTGCTCAGCCCAGCACCCTGTGAAGGAAGCTGATAGCAGAGGTTTCTGCAGCCCAGCCCCCACCATTGCAGCTTTGTGGAGACCTCTGAGCCAGAGGCTTCCAGCTAAACTGCAAGTAAATCCCTGACCCTCAGGACCTGGGGGATGATAAATGTTTGGCTTTCTAAGGCTGGTATGCTTGAGGCTATATTTTATGCAGCAGGAGGGAAGTAAAACAGCATGGAAGATGTCCAGCAGAGGCGCTAAGACCACGTCCCAGCCCCCATCCACCCCAGTTCTGCTCTGGATGTGTCCAAATGACTTTCTTTGGGATGAAAGCAGCATAAACATGTCAGTCAGTACCAAAAAAAGTGGAGAGGCTCTGCTGTCAGTGCAAGATATATGCCACAGAGACTCAGTGGAGGGAAAGAGGGGGAAAGGGACCCATTTAGCACATGGTCAATTTGTGGTCTTACATGTCTACCTGCCACAAAAACATCACCTCCTTAAACACTCCCAACAGTGCATTCAGGCTCATTTTGGCATCTTGGTTCTTTGATACTTGGGTAAATTGTTCTCAGAGGGCTAAAACAACTTTTCTAAGATGGCACAGCTAGGAAGAAGGAGAGCTGTGATTCAAGTTGAGGTCACCTGAGTCTGACCTTGATCTTGGAGCCACGCAGTGCTGCCCTGCCTCTCCTCCCTGGTCCTGTGGCACCTTAGAAATGAGACTGCAACCTGGCCTCCCTGATTCTGATCCTTGGGGTTCTGTGTACCCTCATTTTGGACTCACCATTTGTGCTACCAGCTCAGCCCTGAGACTCCAACCCTAGGCCTTATCTTCTGGGAACCTCATATATTGGCCACCTGATTTACTCATTTGTTAGCCAAATCATACTCCTTGTTCAGGAAGAATAAATAACAGCCTCCTCAGGCCCCTAGGGATAAAGCAGTTGCCTGGTCCGAATGGCAAAGTCTATGAGCTTATTAACAAGAGGCAAGCCAAAGCCATCTATTCAAATGGCAATGTGTCCTGAGAATCCCCTTGGTCCCTCCCTACCCATTCCTTTCTTGCCCCTTTATTAGAAGTTCCCTTTTGCAATCTTTAACTGTTGATAATGGAAAGGGACACTAGGTTGCCAAGGCATCTTACAGATGCTCCAGTTTCAACATGAAAAATGGCTCTATGTAAGGTTCAGGGTTTTTAAGCTCATTATGCAAAATCCAATAGACAGCTTCATGCCTCTAGTTAGGATAGGCTAGGTTTTGCTCCAGTAACAAACATCCCCGAATTTCAATGATTGCACACAACAATGTTCTATCTCTTGATTGATCATACCATGTGTCTCACTGGGCTGCAGGACACTCTTCTCCACGCAGTTACTCAGCACCCAGGAGGCCCCTCCAGCTTGCCACCACCGGGAATATGAGAACTCCGCACTTGCTATAGCTGGGAAAGAGACAGAGAGGCATGCTCCTTCTGTAAAATACTTCAGCCCAGAAATGACACACATCATTTCTAGCCTAAAGGAATAGCAGGGTCCCACTCTACTCCCAGGGGTCTGGGGAACTTGGCCTTCCACATGCACAAGATGGAGAAGAGAGCCTGGTGTTGAGAAGAACCAGCAATGTCTACCAGTGTCATCAGCATCTGCAGCAGAGATCCAACCGTGTCTCTCAAGGGGGACACTGGACACACACAGGGAAGCATGACGAAGGTCCAAGGTTGTCCTGAAGGACCGGATTTTTCTTTTTCCCCCATCACAGAATGAAACATCTCCTGTTCTTGTGAATCTTGGGACAGCACCTCCACCAACTCTAGCAGGCAACAGCCCTCAGTTGTCCTTAGCATTTGGTAAAGTCAAAGATTGGTGGATCTCAGAGGGACCCTTGGGTCTTACTGGGGGCAGTTGAGGATGTAAAAAGTCAAAGACAGAGGGTACATACCCAGAATTACGCTGTGGTCATTTAAGCACCTGATACCTCCAGGGAACTAAGTTTTTAAAATAGAGATAGATAAATAAAGGAGATACTGGCCTCGTACTTCAGAAGTCCCTGGAAGCCTAGTGGAGGACAGAGACAAGTAGGAAATATATGAATAGGAGTGTGTGTGTGTGCGTGTGTGTGTGTGTGTGTGTGTCTGTCTGTCTGTCTGTCTGTGTCTGTGTGTCTGTGTGTATGGGCAAGAGAGAGAAGCAGAGACAGAGTGATTAATTCAAAATCCCATGAAGCAGTTGAAAAAAAATCTACCATTCTCAGGCTGAATTTAGGAGAGGAGGTGATACCAACTGACATTTGAAGATAAATACAAGTTTGCCAGGCTGGGGTGAGGCAAACATCATGGGCCTGGGGAATACATGGGCAAAAGTAAGATTTACGGTCAGTTACAGCATCCAAGCCTCGGGTACCAGATTTGGAATTCGCCCTCCTACATCCCAGGACCGAGGCATGAGGCTTAGCCAGTACTAGTGTTCCATCAGTACCCATTGAACCAATGAACACAAACCAGCATCCTGTGCTTATCCAACGGGTACTGCCCAGTGGATTTGGGGCACAGCTACTCATGGGGTGCTGTGATTTCACAGTGCAGGCTTCCCCATGCTGCAGGATACTTCCTCGGGTGCTTGGGCAGGGGGATGAGAAGGAGGAGACCGCAAGTGTTGGCATGAACATGCATGGCACACACATTGGGACAATAAAAGTGGTTTAATTCAACACTGTGCACAAGGTAGAGACGCTGTTGATTTCCACATCCATCTTCTTCATCAGATGGGGAACTCTCAGGAACAAAAGAGGACAGCCTTCCCCTCTGCTCCTGCCCGCTGTCCCCCAGTGCTCCCCAGTGCCTGCCTCCCTTCTTAGCCCCTGCTGACCTCTCTGTCTGGACATCTTGCTCACGTCCTCCTTTGCTGCATAACTATAAAACTCAGCTCAGGCGATTGCCTCCTTCAGAAAATCCGTTCGCATCTTCAGGCTGGGAAGAGCAGCTTCATCCACAGGGTAGCAGCCTGGTTTGCTCATGACTCCATTTCCTGCCCGTTGATGCGCTCCCAGAGGGTAAGAACCACCTTTTACTTCCCTGTAGTCCATGGCTCCTAACCAGGTAGATTCCTGATGAGTATTCACCGAATGAGGGAAAGGTGTTCTCTACTAATGTTCCTTTTCCTCAGTTTTCAATTTCCCCCTTCCTCTTTTCTCTCTCTCTTTCCATTATTGCAATCAACCTAAAATTGCCCTTCATTACAAAATTTAAATGTGATACACTTCCCGTATCTTGGTGTTCCAAGCACTTAGGAAGCTGGAGGCCTTGTTATTTTTGCAGGTTTGGTTCGTTCCATGAAATGCTCTTTCTTTAGACTGATTTTTAGCAATGTCCTTACTGCCAGGCTGGCTTCTGCTCCCCAAAGCTATGCAATTATTTTACAACGTGTTTTCTAATCAGCCTGGGGCCCATAAGGACTCCTAAATGACATTTGTCTTTGTATGGCTACTTTTCATGAGTTTTAAGAATTAAGCCCCTCCTGGAGCTGCAGGCCCCCGTAGCGGAGAGATTACCTTCCATTCAGTGACAGAATAAAGGTTAATTGGGAAGTGGGTCTTGTGAATTAAGACGAGGCTCTCAGTGAGGAAGAAAACAGAATGCATGATACAGGGAGCCCATTTCTAGATGTATGAACCCTTGCACTTGTGAGCCTCAGAGAAAAACAGGGCTGTCAGAAGTCCTTCTTGATCGGGTCTGAGAGATTTAGATGCAGAAGTGGTTGCTGTTCAAATTAAGAGGTAAAGGGAGGAACTGGATGTATGCTGTGTGGCTCGCTGAGCTACAAGCTCTGGACATTATTATACATGGTTGTGTTAACCACCCTCCAAGATGGCTCCCCGCTGTTATTTCTTCTTGGTGCTTCTGCTTTTGTGGCTCACTCCCATACTGAATAGGCTGGCCCACTGTGAAACAAATGGGATATTTCAGAAGTTCTGGTGTGTAATTCTGAGGCTGCCATAAGGGCCTTCTCCTAGCTTGCCCTTGAGTTGCTCACTCTGAGGGAAATCAGCCGCCATGTTGTAAGGATGCTCAGGCAGCCCTGTGACCAAGTGCAGGTAGTGAGGGAGTAAAGGCTCCTGGCAATCTTGAACTAACATTAAATGTATGAACCACCCTGCAAGTGGATGTTCCAGCCTCGGTCAAGCCTTTGGGTGTCTGCGGTACTGAGTGATATCTTCTTTTTATTTAAAAAAAAAAATTTAGCCTATAATCCCAGTTCTTGGGAGGCTGAGACAGGAGGATCACAGGTGTGAGGACAGCCTCAGCAACTTAGTAAGATCCTCAGCAACCTAGTGAGACCCTGTTTCAAAAAAAATTTTAAGGGCTAGGGGTATTGCTTGGAGGTAGAATAACCCTGGGTTCAATCTCCAGTACCAAAAAAAATTTTTTTATTAACATCCTGACCACATCCTCAAGAAAGACCCTGTGGAAGCAGAGCCACTTGACTAAGCCACTCCCAAATTTTCTCCCCAGAGAACTGAGACAATAAATGCTTATTATTTTAGACTTCTAAGTTTTTGGAATAATTTTCCATCCATCAAGAGATAACGCTAGTTCCAGTCAAGTCAGTGTGCTGGATATGGTTATCTGCATTTGAAGAAATGGAAATGTGCTGTGTACATCTTATATATCCTATACCATTATTGGTTGGTGCTTTAGCAAAGTAATCATTTAACAGGTCAAGAGGCAAAGAGCCAGCCCCAGAAGATATGACATGTAGCCTGAGACATATGTCATGCTAGATGTGTAGCCCCAGACAGATCATCAGCACATTGAGTCACCACAGCTAAGGGCCCAGACGTCACCGTACAGAGAGGAGACACCCACTGTGCCTGGCGGCGTTTCTGCCCTTGGTCTGCGGCAAAATGAAACAGGGTTGCATTATAGCACTATGCTTCAGGAACTTTGAAGCAATAGATAACTCTTATGACAATGAACCCCACAACCCGCTCTCTTTGTGTCTACAATAGAAGACATCAAATAGATAAGCAGCACAGACACAAACTATGGGTGAGTCATGCCTTGCTCAGGGGAAAAGGGTGTATGTAAATTTCTAAAAATCCTCTCTCATACTTCCTTCCTAGTTCAGTCCACCCTCCATCTCTATAACAACCAACAGCCTACAGTGGCCACAGGGTCATCATTAAAGAAAAGGATCAGCCTTGAAAATACAACCTTCCCTTTTGTATCAGGAGGATTTGTCCCTGGCAGCTTCAACTAATGATCCTCCTCCTCCTCCTCCTTCCTCCTCCTTCTCCTCCTCCTCATCCTCCCTCCTCCTCCTCCTCCTCCTCCTCCTCCTCCTCCTCCTCCTTTGCTTTAAGAATCCTCAGGTTTGAAGTTCATGAGCCCTAGAAAGTTTCAGGTGGACAATAGATGGTATACCAAAATTCTGACTCCAGCATCAACGGAACACCAGAATCATAAATTCCCTAAATCACCTAAAATAAATGCAAAACGACAGTTTTCTAAGATAACAGGGCTACTGGTTGACCTTCTTTAACAGCGATGATCTATGCTAATCCTGTGAAACAAAAGAAGAAAAATGTAACCAATCAAGAATTTATTCTGGTTCCTCATTGCTTGATCAGGTGACCTGGGTTACTTCCAAAATTACTATTGCGTTGCCTTATTATACATGTTCCACTACACCAGGGACTCAACCATGACTGCACGTTGACAGCACTGTCAAAGATTTATTCATTCATTCATTCATTCATTCATTTTAACCCAGAAGCATTCTGCCTCTGAGCTACACCCCCCACCTCTTTAATTTTTTTTTTTTAATTTTGAAACAGAGTCTTGTTTGATTGCTGAGGATCTCACTAAGTTGCTGAGGCTAGCCTACAACCTGGGATCCTCCTATCTCAGCCTCCCAAATACTACAATTACTGACATGCACCACCACAACAGGCAGCATGAACACTTTCAAGAAAACTGTCTCTAGACCACACCCCAAAACAACTGAACTAGAATCTCTGGGAATGATCTCCAGCATCGGTATTTCCAAATTCCCCTGGAGACTATAAAATGGGCCAGCATTGAGAATATCTGCATCATAAGACGGGAAGGATGGATAGCTATCTCTTTGGAAATATCCTCAAATTTCATATTGACTCCCTTTTGGAGACATGCGTTCCACCCTGAAGTTGGACCACGGGCAGTCCTGTTTGTTGCACATGGCCCAGACTCCCCCCCAGGCTATAACCAATTTTGCCAGCCATAGACACTACTCTTAAGCTGGGAACAATATGTTCTCTCCCCCAGGAATCTGGAATTTGGATTAAGAGGCAACCACTTTGCTATGATGTGCATTCAGAAGCTGGGGGTGGCGCGCTGACATCTCTGCTGGCCGTAAGCATGAATGAACAGAAAAATCTATCTGCATAGGAAGGAAAAGAGAACACTCCACAGGGAAAAGCAGCCCTCAGTCAGGAAGAGTCCTGGGGGTGCTTGCGCCTTGAGTCTCCTCTCCAGACCCTTGAGAAGCCCTGCTCATGCCCAAGAGATTTCCTGGGATATTTCAGGATTCAGTGGCATTCTTTGGGTGGAAAATGATGGTGCTCAACCCAAGATAAGCAAAAAATGATAGTCACCAAAATACATGCCAATAAGTAGAGAAAAGGAGGTGACCTCAGGTACAGCTGGGCCCAGAGAGGAAACAAGGTCATGATGTCTAGAATTCGCATCATCTGCCTGCCACCTTTCCAATCCTCCTGTCTCTGCATATGGCTTCATTCTCTCTTCCTATAGATAAACTTTTCCCATATGGTTAAAAAAATGCATGTATAGATATTAAGAGCATTATTCATAGTAGTCAAGAAATGGAAACAACCTAAAATCCATCGATGGACAAATGGATAAAGAAAATATGAGATATGCACATAGCACTATTTGGTCTGTTTCATTCCCCCCCACCTCTCCCCTTGAATGCAATTACAATGCACCAATGAAATTAAATGATTAAATAAAAATGTAAGGCTCAATAAAAGATGAGTGAAGGAAAAAGAAAATCTGGTAGATATAGATAGATGACAGATGATAGATAGATAGATAGATAGATAGATAGATAGATAGATAGATAGATAGATAGCTGACTATATTTAGTCTTTAAAAAGAAAGATACTAGCCAGGCGTGGTGGCGCACGCTTGTAATCCCAGTACTTGGGAGGCTGAGACAGGAGGATCACAGGTCCATAGACAGCCTCAGCTACTTAGGGAGGCTCTCCACAACTTACTGAGGCCCTTTTTCAAAATAAAGACTAAAAAATAGGGCTAGGGGTATAGCTCGGAGGAAGAATACCCCTGGGTTCAATCCCCAGCACCACAAAAAAAAAAAAGAAGGAAAGAAAGATACTCTGCCACTTGTCATAACATGGATTGACCTGGAGAACATTAAGTCAAGTGAAATAAACCAGACATAGTGCTGGGTAATCCCAGCACTTGGGAAGCTGAGACAGGAGGATTGCAGGTTTGTGACCAGCCTTAGCAATTTAAAGAGACTCACGGGAACCTAGTGAGACACTGTTTCAAAGCCAAAAATAAAGAAAGTGCTAGGGTTACATCTTGGAGGTAGAATGCCCCTGGGTTCAATTCCTCAGGAAAGGGAGGAAAGAAAGGAGAGAAAGAAGGGAGGGAGGGACAGCAAGACTAAAAAAAAAAAAAAGCATGATCTCACTTATATTTGGAATATTTTTAAATAGTTCAAATACACAGAGATCGACAAAGAAACATGATTACCATGTGGCGGGGAAGGCAAAGAGGAGACGTAGGTCAAAGAATACAAAAGAGGACGTATGCGGGATAAACAAATCCAGAGATCTAACGTGCAACATGAGGTCTGACGCAATTGGCTGGGGTTGGGTCAGCTGACCAATCTCTATAGCAATGCTACTAAGGCCTATGATTGACACCTTCCCCGGAGTCACCTGATTGGATGAGAAGGAGAAGGAAATGGATAGCAGATGACACAGACAACAGTGGGTGTTTTCCTTCACCTCCCAAGAAATTCCTCTCTTGGGCTGACTTCATTCCTTACAATCAAAATACTTTAACTGGGGTTGGTTTCAAGAGGAAAACAGGAGGAGTCCCCGGGGGTTCTGTATCTTTTCCATCGCTGTGTCAATATCCTGGTTGTGACATTGTCCTTGGTTTTATAGGGATTGACACTAAGGAAACTGGGGAAAGGACCCGTGGCATTTGTCTGCATTAGTGCTTACGACTGAATGTGAATCTAAGATGATCTCCCCTAAAAAAGTTTAACTTAAACCAGAAAACAAAATAAGGTCTTGACTAAAGATAACCCTGCCAACCACATTAAATCTGAGCAGTAGATGACTGTTCAATAGGCCACAGAATACCACCAATTAGTCATTCGGCCAACATCTTCAGAAAAGCAAGATTCATTTTCTCCCAAATCATTTTTTTAAATGACAAAAAAAAAAATTAGTCTAGACAGGCTCCTTGAATAGCAGCACAGTTCACATCTGCAGAGCAATAATTAGAAGGAAAGGTCCAAGAATGTCCTGAAGGCCACAGTTCACGCAAGGCATGCTGGAATGTGATAATCAGCTCAATGAACACTGACTCTTCATACATTTCTAGGCACATCAAATATTAAAATACAATTAGGCACAGCGTAAGTGCTTAAAAGTTTGGAATTAACTTCTCTTTTAACTGGGTCAAGAAATCGACTAATGGAGTAAAGTTAAATGCTGGGCAGGAAGGATCCATTTATCCTTCTTAAATTAGGGGCAGGGGCAAGTGACAATTTATTAGTGTGGACTTTGAGGCTGTTAGGTAGCTACATAAAAATGAGCAGGTGGGCAAAATTGAGATTCCTCATGAGTGGAAATATGGGACTTCCTGCCTCGCTGTGGTTAGAGAGCTATGGTTAGAAAACTGCAGGAACACAGGAGGCTAAACTTACTGTATGCATAACCTCTGGCAGGGTTTCACTTAGGTACCTGTGAGAAAAGTTCAACAAGGCAATGCACCAAGCTGTAGCACAAAAAGAGACAGTGAAGTCCCCAAATGCATACGCATGACGGGAAGAGGTTTCCCAGGTGAATAAAGCTCACCAAGTAAAAGACTTGCCATCACCATTTTTCACTCATGAAATTGAATAGCTCCAGACCCTCTCTCTGGATGTGCCCCAATGTACGATGTCGTTTTCCATTCCGGGAAAGTGACCCTTTCTCCAAATGTAACCCAAACCCTTTTCTCTGGAATGTAACCCCTTTATCGCAGCCTTCTTTTACACTCTGTTCCCACTTCCCTAAAATAAACTGGTTGTGGTCCCTATTTATGCTTCCCATTTGGAATCTTTCTCTCATAAAAAGCAAGAATGGAGGAACAGATAACTGCCCCATAATTATTTATTTCCAGAAGAGATTATTACCCTATAATAAAACCAGAGTCCTAGACTCAAATCTCAACTCTTCCCTAGGAAAGCCACTTCTATGAATCCCTTCTATAAGAGACACATACTAATAATGACTTACATCATTGGGCTGTTGTGTGCATATAAAGCACCTAATGTGCATAAAGCATCTGGCACACAGTAGGTCGTCCGTGAACATTAGTTTTCGTCCCACTGGGAAATAACACAGAAAGCCTTTTGGCTCAATGAATGTTTTATGAGAACATTAAAGGTAGGACTACACTCCCCATTTAATTAAGAAAAAAAGTAAAATGTTCCTGTGGCAGATATTCAAGTATGTGACATGAAATATTATGATGGCACTTTGGTCCTTTCCTCTTGAAAAGAATGAAGGAGAATGTGCCAGTTAGAAAAATTAAGAGGCTCTAAATCCTTCCAAATCCTCACAGAGCCATGCAATTGGCCAGTGGGAAAGTCTTAAATGAATGTCCTCTTAGGAAATTAAATAGGTGATCGATGATGCGGATAATTTTGTGACTGACTTGCTTACCGAAGGGGACAGTTGCAAGTAGGATGTCTACTTGCCACGTTCCCAGAAATCTTATTTGTAACACAGCAACTGAAGCAATAAGACTCTCTTTCCACAGGAGCTGAATTACTTCATTACTACCCAGTTAGTAAAGGAGAAAAGGGAGTGTGGACCACAAACTATTTTCAACGCCTTACAGCTTTGCAATAAAAGAAATAAGGCAGCAAGAAATATTGTTTAATGCAATACCCATTCTCCCCTTTTTCCACACCACTAAGAGTCCTAGCTTTGTTTAGACTGGCCATGTGCCTCTTTCGAAACTGCATTTCCCAGCCTCCTTTGAGAATGGATCAACCACAAGACACAGTCTAGTCAACAAGAAGTAAGCAGAGGTTAGTGGGTAGGTATGCTAGTCCTCTGTCACTGCATAGCAAGTAGTTACCCTCAAAACCCAGCAGCTTAAAACAACAAACATTCATTATCTGGTTATTTCTGCAGGTCAAGAATCTGGGAGCTGCTTCTCTGAGTGGTTCTGGCTTGGGGTCTCTCACGTGGTTGCATCAGGCTATTTGCGGCTGTGTTTTCATCAGCAATCTCACCGCCATGACTCAAATACCTGGCATGAAAAACTTAGACAAAGGAGGATTTTATTTGGGGTCTTACAGTTCAGAGGATTTCAGTCCATGTTAGACTGGCTTCCAAGCGGGAGCCGACGCTGCCGGTCCTTAGGGCATCTTGGCAGGGAGCAGAGAGAGAGGGTGAGAGTTTGAGTCAGCTCGCAGCCCCAGGAGGGAGAGGAGAGAATGCAGTGGAGAGCCCAGGAAAAGACACTGTACCCAGCCAGGCCCTCAGGGGCCCACCTCCAACCATGTCCTGCCACAAACATGGCTGCTATGTTGGCAACATTTTATATCTAAACCATAACAGGCTGCGAGCATTGGGCTCAACCAAGGGAGGACTGCTGCTGATGTGAATCCAGTGGCTATCAGCAGGACTCCGGTCCTCACTGGCTATTGGCCAGAGACCTCAGTTCATCGCCTATGCAATGGGTCTCTGCACAGGATGCCTGAGTGTCCTCACAAGATGGCAGCTGGTTTGCCCCCGAGCAAGTAATAAGAGGCTCCCGGCTCTTCTGGCTCTCAGGAGATTAAAAGGGTCTTAGAAGCTCCATGTCAGAACTAGGGGGAAGAGTCCATATATGTGCTTCTTATGATGTCAGAAGTAACTGCTTGATTTAACCTGTAAGCAGCCAGGAGTGATTGACACCTGAGGGGGGAGGGACAGAAGAGAAAGTGCTGAGAGAGGGGAGCCCAGGCAGGGCCCTGCGTGATGTAGGGAGTTTGGGCTTAGCCAGGGGCTACACCTTAGAGAGCTCTCTCTGGCAACCCTTCATGGACAAGATGACAGGGGAGCCAGGTGGGCGGCCACATGGTGATCCAGGGTGACATGGCACCTCTTGGGACACAGGCTGGAAATCCCTGAGGGAGCCTGGGGGCTGTGGCCCTGGCACATGAGGTGCCACTAACAGTGTGTTGTACCTGGTGTTGGTGGTCTTGGCAAGCTTCTGCTTTTACCAGAAGAAAGCCCACCCAGCCCAGAGGCAGAGCAGCTCCTCCTGGGGAAAAGCAAAGCTGACGCTGCTAATTGCTCTTCCTCGAGTCTCCTTCACTAGGAAAGGAGCGGTCAGCATCTCTCCTCAGTGCCGTGGTACCTGAGGGAAGCCAGGAAGAAGCCTG
>PVLC010017680.1:0-33362 GCA_004027655.1 Graphiurus murinus
CTAGGGATTGAACTCAGAGGC
This sequence comes from Graphiurus murinus, assembly GCA_004027655.1. Lineage (NCBI taxonomy): Eukaryota > Metazoa > Chordata > Mammalia > Rodentia > Gliridae > Graphiurus > Graphiurus murinus. The sequence goes on from PVLC010017680.1 coordinate 22, forward strand.
GTTCTACCTCCGAGCTATACCCCCAGCCCTATTTTTTTTTTACTCTTTATTTCGAAACCGGGTCTCACTAAGTTGCGGAATGCCTCACTAGGTAGCTGAGGCTGGCCGCGAACCCGGATCCTCCGGTCTCAGCCTCCCGAATGCTGGGATTACAAGCGTGCGCCACCACGCCCGGCTTATAACACCTGTTTTTAAGAACCCTTTCTCCCAAGACTACATGGTTTGGAGGGCATTTGCATAAACATGAACATCATCATATTCTTGATTTCAATACCTAGATATTTGTGTCTATAATACATGTTTTCCCCACTGACCTGTAAACTTCTGAAGGACGAGAATAATCCCCCCCAGTTGTACATATTGGGCACAGTCCCAGTAGAGCAGTATGCACAGTAGGTGGGCTTTAATAAATGCTACCAATGTGTGTTCAAGCATTAGAATAGAAGTCCAGGAGAGAAGTCCAAAACTGCATAAGTGGAATACTGCAGTGGCTGTGCTAAGGCTAAGGCTTACACAGCAAACTTTTGGAGTTTTCCCAAGCTTCATTTCTCTCTCCTGAAAAACAGCAAGTGCCATATTTGCCCCCCCACACACACATATCCCTCATCTTTCTATTCTATAGTAAGGGTTTTTGGTATTCTAAAGGGAAGGGAGGTGTAGTGAGAACCAGAGTCCAAACAAGTAATGAGAAGGTCCACCTTAGGAACAAGGCTCTCCTTTGGCCAGGATACCACTGCAGTTAACTTTTTCTTTTTTGGCAAAGTTTTGTTGTTTATTTGTGTTTTTTTTTAAAAGAATAAAAATGTACAAATTACTGCACAGGGTCAACAGAACTCTTTTTCTTTGATGGTAGCAGCATAGGGTGTTTTGCAACCTTTACAGCCAGAACTAAAGTTCTACCCTGTCCAGATGAGAGCGAATGAGTGAAGGAGGCCTCCAGGCATGTGCTCCTCTGCTTGGGTGGAGGTGGAGCCATGGGAATAGCGCAGTTTATGTCAGCAGCCCCCAAGGTGGAGACAAATCCCACTGATGACACCGAAAGATGCCTTCAGGTTTCCCATGGTCATAGCTCTCCATAACATTACATCCAACAGTGAGAAAATTATTTCTTTTAAAATTCTTCTTCAATCTTTCTGATTGCATTGAGTAAAAACTCTCAATTTGAACCAGTTTGTAGTGTTTGCTTATTTACCTTATTAATAAATAGAAATTAGGCCTCAGGCATGGAGCCACAGCAGGCAACAGTGTTTAGCTAGACAGTGCTTTATTTAATAATATTGCTTTATTTCCATTACATCTGTTTTGTGTTACCTTCTGTTTGTGGCAAATGTTAGTGAGTTTTAATTCACTGTAATGTAGAAGTTTACCTTTAAAAATAAATGTATTTAAACATAATTAAGGGGCAAATCTAAACCAAAAAAAAATTAAACAGGTAATATGCTGATATGCAAAATTGTGAGGGCAGTGTGGCTATGATTCCAGTTCGGGGGAATATTTGAATGAAAATACCTTAACTTGGAAAAGGGTCATTGCACTTTGTCACCACTGTAATTCCCAGGCCAAGAACGCCCTGGCCCACGCCCTGCAGTCCTCCCGCCACGACTGCGACCTGTTGCGGGAGCAGTATGAGGAGGAGCAGGAAGGCAAAGCCGAGCTGCAGAGGGCGCTGTCCAAGGCCAACAGCGAGGTTGCCCAGTGGAGGACCAAGTACGAGACGGACGCCATCCAGCGCACGGAGGAACTGGAGGAGGCCAAGTATGGGCTCTAAGGTCACAGCAGGAGAGGTGACCCTGGGGCACAGGCTAAGAGGCAGAGGGGTCTTTCTACCTGGAAAGACTCTCATCCCTCCTTCTTGGTTTAAGCATTCAGAGTGTCCCCCACCCTCTTGGAGTCACCCCGTCCCTCCCCTGGGGAACTGTCCGTTCTATCTGGCTCTTTTGGTGGCCCCTTGGGAACCGGTGCTACCACCAAGTACTTTAGGATTATTCAGGTGATACGGCCATGTCGCTTAATGATGGGGATACATTCTGAGAAAGGTATCAGTAGGCAATTTCATTGTGATGCAAACATCCTGCGATGTAGTTTTATAAACCTAGATGATAGAGGTCAATCACCCACTGTTGCCTCTTGATGCAGTCAAGAGCCGTGGCAAACATGAGATACATGGGGCTGCTGAACCCTCACCTGGCATATTATTTTACAGTAACCTTTTTTTTAATAAGTAGAAGGAGTATACTCTAAAAGAACAATATCAAGTATAGTATGGGGCTAGGTTGTTAGCTGAGTGGTAGACCACTTGCCTACCATGGATAAGGCCATGGGGCTGATCCCCAGCACCGCACATACTCACAAAGTATAGTCTAGTAAGTACATAACCATTAACATAATCATTCATTAACACTGTCAAGTATTATATACTGTATAAAATATATATATATAATACTTTTATATGACTGGCAGCAAGTAGGTTCATTTATAACCACATCACCGTGAATTCATGAGTGAGATCTTGTCCTGCATTACAGTGACTACCATGTCACTAGGCCATGGGAATTTATCCGCTCTCTTATAATCTTATGTGAACACCATTGCATATGTGGTCCATAACATGTCATCATGTGATGCATGACTGTACTTGCATCCTCTCCACTCATATGCTGGGTCTTGCTCAATCCCCTTCCAGACTGTTCTCTTTCAACCTGACAGTTGCATTCTGAAATGTCCCATTTGCACAAGATAACAGAACATCTGGTTCTCTTAGGAAGAAACTGGCCCAGAGGCTCCAGGAGGCAGAGGAAAACACAGAGACCGCCAACTCCAAGTGTGCCTCCTTGGAAAAGACCAAGCAGAGGCTTCAGGGAGAAGTGGATGACCTGATGCTGGACTTGGAGCGGGCCAACACAGCCTGCGCTGCCCTGGACAAGAAGCAGAGGAACTTCGATAAGGTCCTTCCCCAAGTGCTTAGTGGAGGGCGTGGTCAGTGACGGCCTTTTACCCTGGATGTGCAAGACACACACCTCCCACCAGGCCCCCAGCTAGAGCATCAATTCCTAGTCAGAGACTCAGGGTCTCCCTCTGCGTCTGTGAGAGTGCCTCCAAAGGACATTTTATTTTTAGAGCTAGTTCAGGTTGTACTGAGATTGTAATACAGGTTGAGCATCCCTAAGCCAAAATCCAAAACTTTTTGAGCATTATCATGTTCCACACACAGCCCTCACATGAGGGGTTGTAGTCAAAATGCAGGTACTCTAGAAATGTCGCATAAAAATTACCTTCAGGCGATGTGTAGAAAGTGTATATGGAACAGGAATCTGTGTTTAGACTCGGAGTTTCATCCCCCAAGAAATATCATGTGTATACAGATGTAACCAAAGTGAAAATGAAGATCTGAAACACTCCTGCTTCTGAGCATTTTGAATCAGACATGCTCGACCTGTATCTTTAAGAAGCCAGCAGAGCACTGTAGGGATATCAGGATTTGGAGCTTTTGGTCCAGAGCAGGATCCATACTTTTTCTTCAGGCCCTATGGACCCTGGCATTGCTGACAACGCTTATTTGAACAGACTTCCAAGTCCCCCAGCCCTTTCTGCTTCTCCCATCTCTCTGTGTCATCTCCCAGATCCTTGCAGAGTGGAAGCAGAAGCTGGATGAAAGTCAAGCTGAGCTGGAAGCTGCTCAGAAAGAGTCCAGGTCCCTTAGTACTGAGATCTTCAAGATGAGGAACGCCTACGAGGAGGTGGTGGATCAGCTAGAGACACTGAGACGGGAGAACAAAAATCTGCAAGGTGAGCTCTCTCGGCAGCACAGACGGGTGGCATTTCCCCTTCTCTTCCTGCAACTCTCTTGACCGTTTGGACATAGCCACCTTCTTCCTGCTGTCCTAAAAAGTCCTCAAGCATCATACCTCCCATCTGTTCACCCCAAAGTTTAAACTTTCTTAGTGTAAGGCAGAGGAACAGCGAAGTGTCTGTCTGTCTGTCTGTCTGTCTCTCTCTCTCTCACACACACACACACACACACACACACACACACACACACACACACACACATTCTGGGAATTGAACCCAGGGGACTATCACTGAGTTATGCCCCCAGCTCTTTTTTTTTTTTTTTTGTGTGTGTGTGTGTGTGTGTGTGTGTGTGTGTGGTACCAGGGATTGAACTCAGGGGCATTCTACCTTCAAGCTATACCCCCAGCCCTATTTTTTATTCTTTATTTTGAAACAGGGTCTCACTAAATTGCAGAGTGCCTCACTAGGTAGCTGAGGCTGGCCTCGAACCCAGATCCTCCAGTCTCAGCCTCCCAAATCCTGGGATTACAAGCGTGCACCACCATGCCCGGCTCCCCCAGCTCCTTTTATTTTTTATTCACTAAGTTGCCCAGGCTGGCAACTTACCATTCTTCTGCCTCAGCCTCCCAAGTAACCTAAGTCTCATTTTTAAGAGCTGAAGGCACAATGGGTTGCTAAGCCCACTGCTGTTAGAAGACAAGAACTCTTCAAGGTCTCTGTCTTCAAGTGGCTTTGCAGCCTTGGGCATGTCACTAAATCCCTTAAAACTGCAGACTTCTGACCCTTCAATTAGAAGAGCAGATCTGATGCTTTCTAAAGCCTACGCTGGCTTGTGCATTTTCTGGTCCTTTCTGTGACTGTCACATACTTTGTGAAGTTCTAGGGTTATAAAGCACTCTTCCCTTGTCTCTCGCTTTTCTATATAGTTCAGGTGAGGCAACACATCTGTGTCTTGCCGACACCTCATCTGAACAGCTTCCCAGTACTCTGCTATATAAATGTCATGCATGAACTACCAGCCCCTAAATTGCCTGGCAAGTGCCTGTGCCATAAACCGGAGCCCGTTGAAACAGCCTAAATCAAGCCTGTCCTTTGCAGAAGAGATTTCTGACTTAACTGAGCAGATTGCAGAAACTGGCAAGAATCTCCAGGAAGTGGAAAAGACCAAGAAGCAAGCAGAGCAGGAAAAGTCAGACCTCCAGGCTGCCTTAGAAGAGGTGGAGGCAAGTGTCCTGTCGGGACTAAGACACTGGGGAAGGGGTGAGGGAGCTCAGGAAAAGAGGAAATTGAAAGAGGCTGCACCTGCCCACCCATAGAAACCCCTTTCTGCCAGGAGGCAGAGTCTCCCTAGGGCAGAACATGCAGCCATTCCTGGGGCTGAAAAAGTCATGCTCTGCCTCATTATCTCCTGGGTGTCCTCTAACACATGTCCCCTTTAAACACCTGTTCATTACATCCTCAATATCTTTCTTTCCAAAGGCAAAAGAATCAATCACTGAACATTCTGAAAGCCAGCTCAGAATCCCTCAGTTTATGTTTAACAGAGTCAGGCGTGGCATCTTTGGCTATCAGGAATCCTATAGAATTAAAATAGACCCCGAGTCTCCTGGTGCAGTAAGCAGTTGGTTTAGATGTTTTTAGGTAAAAGTGAAACAATGTGGGGTAACAGGAGAGCAGTTACCCTGTCGCCATAGAGAATAGTTTAGCTCCTGAATTGTGGATATTATTAAAATAGACACCCACCATAAATTTGTTTTTAATTACAAAAGATGCTCTCTCTCTCCAGATATAAGTATTTGTTAGTAACAAATATGAAGTTTTAATCCCAGTTTCATCATCATTAGGGACATTTGGGGGCAAGCCAAATACTAAAACCTCTTAGTATTTTTCTCTTCATCTGTAAAATGGGTATAAGCATTCACATTTTATCATGGTGGAGATGAACATATCTATTCAAGAAAGGTCTGCCCAGGACGCCCCATTCGCTCCTTTGCTGTCCTCACTCAGGGTTCCCTGGAACACGAGGAAAGCAAGATACTCCGTGTGCAGCTAGAGCTAAGCCAAGTAAAAACCGAGTTTGACCGCAAGGTCACTGAGAAGGACGAGGAAATCGAGCAGCTGAAAAGAAACAGCCAGCGGGCAACAGAAGCCATGCAGAGCGTGCTGGACGCTGAGATCCGCAGCCGCAACGACGCCCTGCGGCTGAAAAAGAAGATGGAGGGCGATCTCAATGAGATGGAGATTCAGCTGGGCCATGCCAACCGCCAGGTGACCGAGACCCAGAAACACCTGCGTGCCGTCCAGGGCCAGCTCAAGGTGAGCACTGTTCAGCCGAGGGGGCCCGCCCAGCCCCGGCCTGCCCTGTGGCTCTGGCCTCACTTCCAGTTTGCCCCGAAGGATTCCCAGCTGCACCTGGACGATGCCCAGAGGAACAACGAGGACCTCAAGGAGCAGCTGGCCATCGTGGAGCGCAGGAATGGTCTCCTGCTGGAGGAGCTGGAAGAGATAAAGGTGGCCTTGGAGCAGACTGAGCGGACGCGCAGGCTGTCGGAGCAGGAGCTGCTGGACGCCAGCGACCGAGTGCAGCTGTTACACTCGCAGGTGCGGCAGCCCCCGGCTCTGGGCCACTCTGGGCAGGTAGCGCCACTTGGCACCACCAGGTGCGGAATGTATGTGCTTTCCCGGGGAAGCCCGGATTTTCTCCGCCGTCCCTCTGATCACTGTCCAGGGACAGGTAGTGCTCAGGCCCCATTCCTCTCAGACTGGTGGTCAAAACCAACCCATTGCCAGATAAACTTTGACTCTTGATCACCAGATTTCTGAGCTTTCCTTTATCCAAAGAAAAAGACAAAAGGTCATGCATGTTTTGGGGAAATCAGAGCAAGGGAGGATTAATTATTGCATAAAGCTCCTGGAGAAGGTTTCACACGGGAAATACAGATTGAATATTCCTTGTTCAAAATACTCAAGGGAAAAAAAATACTTGGGCTCAGTAGTGTTTCAGATTTCAGATTTTTCTTTACATGAGAATATTTGCGTATATATATAATATGATCTATTGGGAGGTGCCCAAGTCTAAAATGAAATTCACTTGTTTAATGTACATTTTACACACCTAACTTAAAGATAATTTTATACAGTATTTTTAATGTGCCTGAATTTGGATGGTGGCCCACCACATCAGGTCAGATATGGAATTTTCCACTTGTGAAAAAGTTTTGGATCTTTTCAGATTTTAGACATTCAAATTAGGTTGCTTAGCTAGTGCCATTTAAGCTGAAATCTTAGAATATTAGGATTTTCTTTCAAAATGACTGTTTTTTATGAAAGTTTTAAAAAGTTGCTTGTATTAAAGAACAGAAAATATAAGCAAACAAAGAAGAAAAAAATCAACTATATTGCTAACATTGGGGGGCCTTGCCTTCTTAAACCCTTATGGATTACATAAATATTATTTTTATATAAAACAGTGATCAACCTTTTGCAACATATTAGAAACATGTCATGAATACATTTCTACCTCTTTAAATAGTCTCCTATAATACGGTTTTTAATGGCTGTAAAGCAAGCTACTGTGGTTGTAGACTACAACACTTTAATCAATTCTCTGTGGTTGGGTTAGATTGTTCCTAATAAAAATTTTTTACTGTTAGAAAGACCGTTGAAATAAATGTGTTTACAACTAAATTTTCACACACATCTGCAATTATTATTGTCTTAATACTTTTAGGAGTAAATAAATTTCTAGAAGTAAAATTTCAGGGTCAAAACAGTAAAGACATGTCTAATATGTTGTAAATTGCCCTTTATCGAAGTTGTCCCAGTTTTTATTCCCATTAGGAAACAATGTGTGGACTCTTTTACATAAATTCTCTAAGACCCTAACTGCTATTTTCTACATCTTTACTGATTTTATTATGGAAACATACCTCATCGAGGGTTTTTTTTATTATTATTTGTTACTAACGAGATGGAACATTTTATCATTGTGCTGCCTGTGGATATTTCTTCTTGTTTGTTTTACCTGCTTGCACTTAATATCATTTTTATTGGTTTGTCTTATTTATATAAGGAAGAGAATATTCTTTCATAATACACATTGCAAATATTTTTTAGTTTGTCATTACCCTTCCAACTCTAAAGATGGTATCTTTTTTATCTTTTCTCAGTTTTTTATATGCTTTTATTGGTACATATCCTACTGTGAATCATAGTGAATGTGACATACATGCACACAGCTCTTGGTGGGCTTTCCCCTGGCTCCCTCTCCACTCCCCCCTTCCCCATACAGGGCATTGAGATTGACATTGATATTCTCTCATATGTACACCTAGTCATTGATTCCCCTTCTCCCCTCTCCTTAGACCTCCCCAGCTCCACTGAAGTTCTCCTCCATTATCTGATATCCTCTGGTCTCCCAATTACTCCCTAGCTTCCGCATATTAGAGAAAACATATGACCCTTCACTTTCTGTGACTGGCTCATCTCACTTAGCACAATGTTCTCCAGGTCCATTCATTTTCCTGCAATGATATAATTTTGTTCTTTAGTGCTTGAGTAGAATTCCATTGTGTGTATATCCCATAACTTCATAACCCATTCATCTGTTGATGGACACCTAGGTTGGTTCCATAATTTGTCTATTGTGAATTGTGCTGCTGTGAACATGAATATGCATATATTACTGTGATTCTCTGATTTCAGTCCCTTTGGAAAAATATACAGGAGTGATATAGATGGTTGGATGGTATCTTTCGACTATTAGAATTATTTTTCATTTTCCATTGTTATGCCTATCAATAATTTCCTTGTTCCAACACTTTTCACTGAATAATCCATCCATCCATCCTTAAACATTTGATATTCTACCCTTACCATTTACTCCATTTTTTGATGATCAGTTCTTGGAACTATTTCAGGGCTTTCTGTTCAGTCAAGGATAATACAGTACCTAGCAGATCAGAAGTGGAACATGATTATGACTTACTTTCCCACCCCACATCTTCCCTTCCCATTGTCACTTAAAACCTTCACCCTTGTTATCTATTTTTTCTTGTAGAACACGAGCCTGATAAATACCAAGAAAAAACTGGAGGCTGACTTGGCTCAGTGCCAGGCAGAAGTGGAGAATTCTATCCAGGAGGCCAGGAACGCAGAGGAGAAGGCCAAGAAGGCCATCACAGATGTGAGCTATCTTCTCGTTCCAGAGATGATGTAGGAGGTTGAGAAAGGGGGCTTCTAAGCCAAGGCATGGCAAGTGGGTTTCCTCTCCTTCTGAGTAGAGTCACTTAGTAGTGGCTTCCTGGGGAGATCTCACCAAGCATGGAGTCATTTCAGAGGTACAGTGAGACGTGATGACTGACCTAGTCAAGGGAGGGGAGGCTCAGTATGATGCACGAGACCCACCTTAACAGCATCCCCCAGATGCTCCAGGTAGGGATGGGCAGATGGCCCTCTGATCTGTCCTGTGAACTTAACCAGGCCGCCATGATGGCCGAGGAGCTGAAGAAGGAGCAGGACACCAGTGCCCACCTGGAGAGGATGAAGAAGAACATGGAGCAGACGGTGAAGGACCTGCAGCACCGCCTGGATGAGGCTGAGCAGCTGGCGCTCAAGGGCGGCAAGAAGCAGATCCAGAAGCTGGAGGCCAGGGTGGGTGGCTTGAGAGGACTCTGCCTTTTGACTTGACATCTGATTCAGCCATCTCAGGGAGAAGCATGATTCATAAATTTAGGTGGTGGGGAAGTGGTCACGGATAGGGTATTGCAAAGTTAGCATCAGGAGCGCTTCAAACTTCCCTGTGAGCCAGATCGCCCACCTAGCTCTCTTTTATTTCTCCCTGTACCCCAACACACACAAGTCCATTTGGATATGCTGACGCCTCACTCTCTGCAGTGGGATCATGGTTTTTGATGTTCACTTTCTGTTTTTCCATGTAGATTCAAATCAACACACATTAATGGGAAAACTGTACTTTACAATCACAAAATACAATTTTGATATAGTTTACATCGTGGACCAAGCTTCATTTTGGTAAACAACAGCCCATCCTGCTCAAAATCTGTAGTCTCCCTTTCTCTCCTACTCTCAGGTCTCATTCTCTCTTCAGCTTTCCTAATCTCTACATTAGAAAGAATTTGCAGGCTGGGCATGCTGGTGCATGCCTGTAGTCCCAGTACTTGGGAAGCTGAGACAAGAGGATCGCAAGTTCCAGGCCAGCCTCAGTAACTAGCAAGACCCTCAGCAATTTAGTGAGAACCCTATTTCAAAATAAAAAATAAAAAGGGCTGGAGGTATAACTCAGAGGTAGAACATCGCTGGATTCAATTCTCAGTACAAAAAAAAAAAAAGGAAAGAAACTAGTTCTGGGCTCCATCTCTAAAGGAGGGAAATTGATACTTCTTCCTCCAAGTTAATGCACAGAACAGTTTAATCCTCCAACACCAGAAGTCCTTCTTATCCTTTATCTGAAAGTATGCTTTGTATTGTTTGTTTCTTAACTGTTTCCTTCATTTCTTCTACCCTTTGATTTTCCCTGTAGACCTGTCATTTTTTCCTCAATCCACTTTAAATGGGCTTATACTAGCAATTGACATTTTGGAGTGGGACTAAGAGGAGGAGGTTATTACAATGTCTCTGTTGTCCCCAGGGACAGGAAGTGAAAGAGTAGGAGGGGAGGAGGAAGAAAAGAGAAGGAAACCACTTTTCCCAGCAGGAAAGTCCCCAAATACAGTACTTCTTTACACCAGTCTCCCTGGAATGTGGTCACCAGGCACATGGTGTCTTCAAATGTGGAAGGATGAAGCCCGGCGCCATGGTGCAGCCCTGTAATCCCAGGACTTGGGAGACTGAGTCAGGAGGACCCCAGGTTCAAGGCCAGCCTAAGCAATTGAGCCAGATGCTCAGCAACTTAGTAAGACCCTGTTTCAAAATTTAAAAAAATAACGGACATATAAGGGACGAAAGGGAAGTGCACGGAAACTTAAAGGAAGGAACGGAAGTGAGAGGAACTAGAAATAACAGAACGAAAGTACAGGGAGGAAATGCACGGAAACTTAAAGGAGAGGAACGGAAGTGGGCCAAACAGGAAATAACGGAATGAAAGTACCAAAGACAGCAAGGAAATGCACGGACATATAAGGGAGGGAACGGAAGTGCACGGAAACTTAAAGGAAGGGAATGGAAGTGGGCCGAACAGGAAATAACGGAACGAAAGTACCAAAGACAGCGAGGAAATGCACGGACATATAAGGGACGGAACGGAAGTGCACGGAAACTTGAAGGAACGAAAGTGAGCGGAACTAGAAATAACGGAACGAAAGTACCAAAGACAGCAAGGAAATGCACGGACATAGAAGGGACGGAACGGAAGTGCACGGAAACTTAAAGGAAGAAACGGAAGTGAGCGGAACTAGAAATAACGGAACGAAAGTACCGAATACAGGGAGTAAATGCACGGACATAGAAGGGACGGAATGGAAATGCACGGAACCAGGAAGGAGCGGAACGGAAGTGAGCGGAACTAGAAATAACGGAACGAAAGTACCAAATACAGCGAGGAAATGCACGGACATAGAAGGGACGGAACGGAAGTGCACGGAAACTTAAAGGAAGGAACGGAAGTGAGAGAAACTAGAAATAACGGAACAAAAGTACTAAATACAGGGAAGAAATGCACGGACATATAAGGGACGGAACGGAAATGCACGGAACTTAAAAAAAGGAACGGAAGTGAGCGGAACTAGAAATAACGGAACAAAAGTACCAAAGATGGCGAGGAAATGCACGGACATATAAGGAACGGAACGGAAGTGCACGGAACTTAAAAAAAGGAACGGAAGTGAGCGGAACTAGAAATAACGGAACGAAAGTACCAAATACATGGAGGAAATGCATGGACATATAAGGGACGGAACGGAAGTGCACGGAAACTTGAAGGAACGGAAGTGAGAGGAACTAGAAATAACAGAATGAAAGTACCAAAGACAGCGAGGAAATGCACGGACATAGAAGGAACGGAACGGAAGTGCACGGAAACTTAAAGGAAGGAACGGAAGTGAGAGGAACTAGAAATAACGGAATGAAAGTACCAAAGACAGCGAGGAAATGCACAGACATAGAAGGGATGGAACGGAAATGCACGGAACCAGGAAGGAGCGGAACGGAAGTGAGCGGAACTAGAAATAACAGAACAAAAGTACCAAAGACAGCGAGTAAATGCACGGACATATAAGAGACGGAACGGAAGTGCACGGAAACTTAAAGGAAGGAACGGAAGTGAGAGGAACTAGAAATAACGGAACGAAAGTACCGAATACAGGGAGGAAATGCACGGACATAGAAGGGACGGAACGGAAGTGCACGGAAACTTAAAGGAAGGAACGGAAGTGAGTGGAACTAGAAATAACGGAACAAAAGTACCAAAGACAGCGAGGAAATGCACGGACATAGAAGGGACGGAATGGAAGTGCACGGAAACTTAAAGGAAGGAACGGAAGTGAGAGGAACTAGAAATAACGGAACAAAAGTACCAAAACAGCGAGGAAATGCAGGATATATAAGACACGGGACGGAAGTGCAAGGAACCTGAAAGACAGGAACGGAAGTGAGCGGAACTAGAAATAACGGAACGAAAGTACAAAAATGGATAGGAAATGGACGGAAGGGAGAGAGGAGAGAACAGAAATGAGCAGAACATGGAAGGAACAGAATAAAGAAATATAATAGGGCTTGGTCCATAGCTGGGAGGTAAAATGCTGGGGATTTCATCCCTTGGAACAAAATAAATAAGTACGTGAATAAAATAAAATTGTTCTCTGGGAAAAAAAATTTAAAAAAATAAAAAGGGCTAGAAGTAGCTTAGAGGTAGAATGTCCCTGGTTTTAATCCCCAGTACCATAAATAAATAAATAAATAAATAAATAAATAAATAAATAAGGATTAAAACAATAACAAGGCCATATAGATGTAAATAACAAAAGCAAACACCAGGGAAGTCAGTATTTCCCCCCCAAATTTCTTAAGTATTTATTTGCAGTTACTCTCAGTACTATTCTATTACCAGGAGCCTGTCCTTCTCAGGCCTCTGTCCCTAGAGGGAAGGATTAGGACTCCTGCTGCCCTCTCTGGTTCTTTGATTCCTGGGTTGGCTGCGACCCTCAGCCACCTTCCCCTTCACACCATGAGGCACCCTGATAGTCATCTGGTTCTAGCTGCCCAGTTATCTGAGTTCCATAAACCTTATAAAGGCTGAGAGTAATTCTGGGTTGGGAGGAGGTTTGTAAGACCTGGTAAAAGAGTTTCCAGGATCTATGAAGAGGAGCATGGAGGATCTTTTTGAAATAGTGCCCAGAGTAAGCCTGTTCCACCAGGAGCTTTCAAAGATGATCCAGTCTCCAAGCCCAGAGCTGCCCTCTCTGCAGCCACTGCAAATCCAACTGGCTACTATTCCCACCCCCACTTGGATCAGATCCCACTGTGTTGTGGCATTGGAACCACAGCTGGTGACCCGAGTTCTCAGTGGCTGCCCTCTCCTTTCAAGACTTTAAAGCTAGGTGTGGTAGTGTATGCCTATAATCCCAGTACTTGGGAGGCTGAGACAGGAGGATTGCAGGTTGGAAGTCAGTTTCAGTAATATTAGCACCTTGCTGGTACCCTGTTAAAAAAAAAAAAAAAAAGTCTGGGAGTGTAGCTTAGAGATAGAATGCCCATGAGTTCAATCCTCAGTACGGAAGGAAAGAGACATCCACACACTTTATCTAATTCAATCCCCACATTTGAGGTAGGCTGGGCAGGAAGGATCATTTCCATCCTAAGTGATGTTAATCATGTCCAGTGATGGCAGCTGGCTTGCTGTGACGTGCCAACTGGAGTCTGAACACACCTTTGACTGCTTTACTTTACCAGAAATCAGGGCCACCACGAATGTTCATACAGGCTTCACCTGTGGGGTTTACTGAGGCGGAAGCTCAGCCTGTGCTGCCTGCCAACCTGCAGGCTCCAGCAAAGGGGCACCTTTGCCAAACCTGGCCCAGCAAGCCAGCTCTGTGCACCCAGGCTGTCTCTGCCCACAGAGGGCATCTTGTTCTACTTTGCACAAAGCCGTTGATGGATTCACAGTGGTCAGGTGAGTAGGAACCCTATTCTTGAACCCTAGGAAGAGATGGCTTTGCAAAATGGAATTGAAGAGTCTTGAGCTCACCCTGAAATGACTGGCATGTGAGTCCATGACAGAAGGCTGAGAGCCCTGACCTCACATCTGTGTTCTCTCTGCCCTACCCAGGTGCGGGAATTGGAAAGTGAGCTGGACGCTGAGCAGAAGCGGGGGGCTGAAGCCCTCAAAGGGGCCCACAAATATGAACGCAAAGTCAAGGAAATGACTTACCAGGTAGAGGGTCCAAAACCTTAGCAAATGCTGCATGGACCACACCCCCATCAGCAGAAGCCACAGGCTTATGGGTTCCTACCACGGACGTTCTGTTTGCAGGCAGAGGAGGACCGCAAGAATATTCTCCGGCTCCAGGACCTGGTGGAGAAGCTGCAGTCCAAAGTGAAGTCTTACAAGAGGCAGGCGGAGGAGGCGGTGAGTGCCCACACCCGATTAGATGTCTCCACAAGACCTGAGTGGGAACAGGTACCTGTTGAGAATTATCCAAGGAGCTGGATGCAATAGCACACACCTGTGATCCCAGTACTTGGGAGGCTGAGACAGAGGAGCACAGGTTCGTGGCCAGCCTCAGCAACTTAGCAAGACCCTCAGCAACTTAGTGAGACCCTGTTTCAAAATAAAAAGGGCTGGGGTGTAACTCGGAGATAGAATGCCCCCATGTTCAATAACAAAATAAAAAAAAATAGAAGAAAAAAGAATCATCCAGGGAGCCTGAAGTCTGAGTTTGCATTTACAGATGTAAACACAGGAACACCCGCCCTCCTTCCTCCCCTCCCACCTCTTTGCCTTCTTAGCTCACCCGACTCGGTCCAGCTGCCCCCATGGCCTTCATTCAACCCTCACCCACCTCACTGTATCCATCCCAGAGCAGTAATCCCACCCTGCTGGCCTTGCATCTCACACACTCTCCCCTAACCACCCGTCCACCCACCAGCCTCAGCCTCCTCACCCCTTAACCTGCCCGAGACACCTCATCCTGATAACATTACCCACTTTCCCTAGTCCCCAGGACTTCCAGCCTCCCTCTCTCTCCCATCCTTGTGGATCAGCCTCTTAATCAAAGAGGTGAAACCAACAGGCAAGAAATGCACTGGCTTACACCAGTGTCTTCCAAAGTGTCTTCTATGGGCACCAGGTCTGGGAGACGCAATATATAACTGACTCCCCAGCGTGGAAGAGGCATTCTAGAATGCAGCATTTCCCACGCTGAATTGCCGCTGGAGCCTTCCTGTGGCGTGCAGAGCCTCTTTCAGAACTGGTGCCATGAGGAACAAAATCTAGGGCCACTGACGGAGGCAAACACCCGAGCATGTGGCTTCTCCCATTGTCCTTCCTCCTCCCTGCCCAGAACCCAGTCAGTCCCATCCTGACCGCAGGGAAGCACATTAGACTGGCTACATGGAGGGAGAGAGGATACACATTGGCAAGGACTGTCCCCACAGGTTTGGTCAGGCTGGGTGGGAGACCAGGAGGCCACGTTAGCCAGTAACCCTTGGATAACACACAAATAGACCCACACCATGATCTGGCCCCAGACTCGTGGTACTGAGCGGAAGGCTAGGACGGGGGGCTGGGCCATTGGTCTCGGACCTTTAAGTGCCTTAGGAGATCTCTGGACTTGGGTCTCCTCCAAAGAGCTCTGTGGGAAAGAGACCAAGAGAAGGAGTTTAGGGGGACATGAAATGGTCCTGCAAGGTGACCCCAGTCAGTGAACACACCCCAGAACTGGGACTGTTGTCCTCAGACTTTGGCGAACTCAGTCCACTTTCCCTCCCTGCCACCTGGTAGTCCGGGGCCCATCACCTCTTGGTCCCTCATCTCCCTGGAGCCCCAGAGTCCCACCCAGAGCCTCACCCTCTCCCCACATCTTCCATTCAGGAGGAGCAAGCCAACACACAGCTGTCCAGGTGCCGGAGGGTCCAGCATGAATTGGAGGAGGCCGAAGAGAGGGCAGACATAGCCGAGTCCCAGGTCAACAAGCTGAGGGCCAAGAGCCGAGATGTGGGGAGCCAGGTAAGAGCAGATACCGAGACTGGTCCTGAGACCCCAGGGGAGCAACAAATACCTAGGGAGAGCTTGGAGGATGCCTGTCGGTCCCCTCATCCCTGCTGCCAGCCATGCACACACAGGTGCTGCTAGTCTGGCAAAGACTCTGGTGTCCCGGGCTTTTGGGAGAATGAGCAGTGAGGTCCTCCCTGCTGTCCCTATTGATGGAGATGCTGTCTCCAGGAAGCCCCTGATTGTCAATGGACTTGTCCTGCCTCCAGTAGCTGGTCTGGTCTGTTTTTTACCATGTGCAAGGGAAGACAAAGGCATTCCTGAATGCTATTTTTCTGACGCTCCAGCCTCTCCATCTGTTCCATTTGGAGGCGATGCTCAGCCTCCCCGTGAGTCTGACTCATTTCTTGCCTGTGATTTCTTTTTCTCCCACAGAAGATGGAAGAATGAGGCCCTCCTGAGGCTCATTGCCATGGGACACCTCCAGGAGAGTGGAGGGGAAATGCATGAGAAATAAATTCTCCTAAATACTTGGATTCCTGGCTCTGCTCTGTTTGTTATCATGGTCCATTCCTCTTCCATGGGTTTCATTTTTAGATTCTTGCCTCCTCTATTATAAATATAGAAAATAAAGAGACCAGGTGTGGTGGTGCATGTCTATAATCCCAGCACATAGGAGGCTGAGACACGAGCATCACAGGTTCAAGGCCAGCTTCAGCAACTTAGAAAGCCCCTTAGCAACTTAGTGAGACCCTGTTCCAAAATAAAAAATAAAGGCCTGGGGTAGTAGCTCAGAGGTAGAATGCCCCTGGGTTCAACCCCCAGTACAGGAAGAAAGAAAAGAGGGAAGGAGGGAGGGAAGGACGAAGGGAACAGAAATAAGGAATGGGAAAGTAGAGTCTACTTGCCCCAAGGAAAGGTGAAAATCCAACCTATTTTTCAGATAAATTGCCAGTTTCCATAAACATTTAATAATGAGACCAAGCTGGGGCTATAGCTCAGAGGTAGAGCTTTTGCCTGGCATGCACTGATTTGAATTCTCAGCACCACAACATTTTAAAAATAAATAAAAAGAAAGACCCTGTATCACCCATACCTGTTGGAAAAGCTATCGCCAGAAAGACAAAGGATAACCAGTGTTGGTGAGGATATAGAGAAAGGGGAACCCTACTGTATTGTTGACGAGACTGTGACTTGGTATAGACATTATGGAAAACAGAATGGAGTTTCCTCAAAAAAAACTAAAGGTGGTGAGATCCTGTGGTCCATGGCTCTTGCTTCTGGGTATAAAATCAAGGGAAATTAAATGAGGCTCGTGAAGTGCTGTCCACATTCTACGTTCACTGTAGCCTTACTCACCATAGCCAAGCTGTGGAAACAACCTCAGCGTCCATGGATGGATTCAAAATGGATAAAGAAAACGTGGTGTCCATATCCATGATTAAATATTACCTGGCCTTTTTAATAAAAGGAAATCCTGCCATTTGTGACAACACAGAGGAAACTACGGGACATGGTGCTAAGTGAATAAGATGCAAAAAGACAAATATTTTACAATCTCACTTTTATGTGGAATCCAGAGTAATCAACCCCTTAGAAGCAGAGACTAGAATGGTGGTTGCCAGGGGCCAGGAATTGGGCAAGGTGGGGAATGTTGACCAAAGGGTAAAAATTTTCAGTTATACAAGATGAATAATTTCTGGAGACCAACAGCATGGTAATTATAGTTACAGTATACATGAGGCCCTCAGTTCAATCTTCAGTATGAATATGAGCATGCACGTATACACACACACACACACACACACACACACACACACCAAGTTGTATACTTAAATACAATTACTATTTGTCAATTATACCTCAAATAAATGCAGGCAGGAAAGGAAGGAAGGACCCTCACAAATAACTGTAGCACATTTTTTTCCTAGGAATTCATAATTCTTGCAAATTCAGTTTCTCATATTCCCACTAAATTTACAGATAAGGACACTGGTGCCCATAGAGATCAGACACTCTGACTATAGTTGTTCACAGTAGAGTGGAAACTAAGTCATGGAGATCCTAGACTCCCAGACCAGTGTTCTTTCAGTAAGCAACTCCGCTTTGCCATTCTATCTCTTTGAAGGGTGGTGTTACACAATTCTTTCATGCCCAAACACAGTTCTCCATAACACCTGAGCCGGGGCCTAGGGACCATCTTATTCCTCCTTCCAGATAGGGTAGCTCCTCTCCACCTGGGTGGATCTTCCTCAGGGTACCCAGGGCCAAAAGACAAAGGAAGCAGCTGAACCCAGAGAGCCATTAACTTTGAAAGTCCAAGCTGAAGCTGGGCCCAGATGCCATCTTCCCTCTCCAACAAGAGAGAAGCTACTGTTAGTTTCAGGTCTCTCTCTTGGATCCTAAAGATTCTACTGAGTCTGATTATGCTCATTCGATGAACCCAAAGGGGCCTAGTACAATGGAATGAGAGTCATTGTGGATGGATTAGGAGCTCACGCTAAATATGAGCCTCAGCCTGAGCCGTAACAGCTGCAGCTATGTGGTCTCTGGCTGGTCATGGTGTTCTCTGAACATGGGTTTCCCCATTGGTCAAACCAACCTGTGTGTTCAGGAGCATGGACTTTGGATTCTGGTAATCCTAATATGTCACATACCAGCTGTGTGTGACCTTGGGCAAGCTAGACTCCTCTCTCAGCCTCAATTTCCTAATTCTGTAAGGTGGATATCAATAAAAATCATAGCTTCATGGACAGGGATGGGGGTTGGAGAGGGATGGCAAAGGGATACAGGATTTCTTTGGGATAATGAAAATGTTCTTAAATTGATTGTGGTCATGGATGTTCAACTCTTTATATATTAAAAGCCACTGAATTTTACACTTTGAATGGATGAGTTGAATGGAATGTGAATTCCAACTCAATAAAACTTTAAAAAATTCATAGCTTCCTTGAGCTCACTTCGGCAGCACGTATACTAAAAAGATTCATAGCTTCCATTACCTAGTAGTAAGCAGAGACTTACGATGTCCCAGACACTGAAAGAAGTGTTATCATCTACCATTTGGGATCACTGCTTCTCTCGGGCTGCCTAGATTCTCTTTTCTATCTCATCGCCAGCCCGCCCCAAATGTCTTTGACACAGTGAAGTTGGAAGTTGAAGTTGGCAATGGTGGTGGTAGCGGAAAATGACTCTGGGATCACTTGCCTCTAACATTACCACCACCACCCTCAGCACCATCAATCACTCCCACAACCATCACCATCATCACCACCACTGTCATCATTGCCGCCACCACCAAGATCATCACCATCAGTCGATACCACCACCATCATCATTACCACCACTGTAGTCATCACCACCACCACTACAATCACCACCCATCACTCCCACCACCATCACCATCATCACCACCACCACTATCATCATTGGCCGCCGCCACCAAAATCATCACCATCAGTCACTACCACCGCCATCATCATTACCACCACCGTAGTCATCAGCACCATCACCATCCTCACCTCACCACCACCACCACCCCCACCACCACAACTACAATCACCATCCATCACTACCACCACCAGCATTATCACCATCATCATCACTGTCCCACCACCATCACCACCACCACCACCAAGATCATCACCATCATCCGCATCATTGTTGTTGAAAGAGTCCATTAGAAGTTATCCTTTGGGTCTTCTCATTTTACAGTCAAGGAATCTGAGACCAGGAGGAAGATGCAACATTCTCAAACTCCCCCCAGATAGCTGTCCCTAGTCCCACACTCCTCCTACCTCCATGGCCTCCGAATAAGAACAATTATATTATTTCAAGTACATGAAACACTTTTGTATCATGCTGAGGGTTCACGCCCATTTCTCTCTTTTCCATTTCAGCATCCCAGGAAGCTGTCAGGTAGATATTAATATCTTAATTTTCCAGAGGTATTGCAGACAAGTTTTGACCTGCTCAATGTTTTGAGAAGAAGATGAGATTGCAGCTCTGCAGGCTCCCGGAACAGCACACAGAGACTCACAATGATGGATTTTCCCTCTGCGTGTACACATGCTACAATGATAATGGCCCTGGGGCCCACACTGCCAGAGTCGACAGCCTTCCCTACTTTGCTAGTCATATTTTCATGACTGTGACCAAAATGCCTGACAAGAACAACTTAGAGGAGGAAAGATGTATTTTTGGCTCACAGTTGCAGAAGTTCAGTCCATGGTTGGCTGGCTCCACTGCCTCAGGCATGAGAGGAAGCAGAGCATCATGGGTAGGGTGTGGTAGAGGAAAACTGCTCAGCTCCTGGCAGCCAGGAGGCAAGGAGAGAGAAAAAGAGAGAGGCCAAGGATAGAATACAGTCCCCAAGAGGATACCCCCAGTGACTGACTTCCTCCAGCCGTGTCCCCTGCCTGGAGTCGTCCAGCAATCAATGGATTTACTCTGATGAGGTCCGAGTCCTCAGGACCCAACCACTTCCCAGAGCCCCACCTCTGAGCGTTGCTGCACTGGGGACCAAGCGACACTTCAGATCCAAACCATGACACCTCTACCTCGCTAGCGTTGGGACCCTGGGCAAGGTGCTTCATGACTTATCTTCAGTTTCCTCAAGTGCAAAATAGATTGTAACAACGTACACGGTGGGACTGTTTTGATAAGTAAATAAGAAACTGCAAGAAGCACACTTGGCCCGGAGCCTGCCATGGAGTGAACACTTGGATAACAGTTTATCATGACGGGGAGGGTTTAGACATGGCCCCAGGACGGGGCAAAGCACAAGACGGGGATCCAGGTGGACCACAGCTGGGGCTTTGGCTGTGTCTCTAAGGGGTTTCCTTTGGTTTGAGGAGTTAACACACTGTGTTGGGGATAATTAAAATTTTTTTCCTATGGAATCATTCTTCCCTATCACCCCAAGGAGACCAAATTTAAATTCTGCCTTCTCAAATACTCCCCAATTCACCTGGGGCTTCCTAGGAAGAAGCCACCCCCTCTCCCCCCAAGTATCTCTTCACTCAGTTGGGCTCCATGTCCCAGCTCCTGGGCCCCAGATACCTGAGTTCAAAGAGAAAGAACATTCCCATGTCTTTCAGAGTGCATGACAGAGTCTTCCAGTTCAACAGAATTCTTATTGAAAAAAGGTAAGAATGAACAAATTAGTTAATTAATTAATAAGTAAATGAATGAGAGCCTTCCTGCCTAGACACTAGGGAAGCCTTGATGGGAGATAAGTAACAAAAGATAATTTTGCATTTCTTTTCTGGGGACTAGAAGAAAGAGGAGGGAGTGAAGATGGGGTTCACGTCCTGAGTTTCTTCCCCCAACATCCACATGTCAAGCCCCAACCAGCAGCTGGAAACCAGTACTGAGACCTCGGCCTGAACTGGGTGCCTCTGGCCATGCCGACTCCCTGACAAATGCAGAGGGAGGTCGAGGGGGGCCTTGGGCAAGTCAGGAAATTCTCTGACCCTCCACAGGGCCTTACCTACATACATGAAGGGCTGTTATCCAGGTTCCGTGGCAGGGTACAAACTGTCTCCTTGACTACGAAACGCTGTCCACATTGAAGGTGGCAGTGTTGTCACTGTTTTGCCAACAACAATAGTCACAATTCTTCTATTGTTGCTGTTGATATTATTATTTGGCAATAAAACCCAGCCATCAAACCTTGGAGAGCAGAGCCTGCCCTGGCCGCAGGCCCCCTCCAAAACAGGACTTTGCTGCCACCTCCTGGCTATGGGAGGAGGTGTTGTTCATTATGCAAATAACCTAGAGATTAAACCATAAAGACCTGGATTGGACATTCGCAGCCAGAGGTATCCTTGGGAATCATGATCTTCTGGTCCAGGTCCCTGGTTTTGTAGAACAGAAAATTCAGATTAGTGATGCAATCTGGTCACCCCTCATCATACAGTGTTGGGAGTTACAGACCAGACCAGGGCTTTCCACAACAGATATCCACAGGAAAAGATGCTGCAGAATCTTGAGATTGAGGGTGAGGCCTAGCTAGGCAGAGAGAGTCATCTCTAATGATGACCCTGGCCACAGAGGGTGGGGCCCATGACCACAGCCTGCTCCACAAACTTCATTTTCTTCATCCCAGGAACACTCTGCCAGGCTAGAGGAGATGTGTTGGTCCCAGGGGACAAAGTGATACATGTACAAAAGCAGCTCCTTGTCCCCAGCAACGGTGAGTGACCACACTCAGAAAATCTCTGGGACAGAGGTGGCACGTGGTAGTCCCCAAACCTAGGCTCCCTGGTCCTTTCCCTAGGCCCAAGACGAAGGACCAGCCATCCACTCTGCAGTGAGTTACCCAAGGGCAGGACCGTGTCATGTGACCCTGGAGCCTGCCTCCACCCCCTTCTCCCCTGCTAAGTGCCCTCAGGAGGGCGACGTCAGTGGGCTCTGTTGTCCTCTGACTTCTGGGTGATCTCGGATGGAAGAGAAGGAAAAAAGGAGATGGAGATGAGTGTGCATTCCCATCGTCCTTCCCTACAATCAAAGGCCCTTTGCCTGCGAGTCAGCACAGCCCCCCAGCCCTCTCGCCAGGTTCTGGTAAGTGGTCCCTCTTCTGATGTTTGCACTCTCTAGGGATGGTGACAAAGGCCTGAGCTATTAGACCTGGAGTCTGGGGCTCGAGATGTAGCTCAATGGTAGATCACTCGCCTAGCATACATGAGGTCCTAGGTTCAATTCTCAGTATGACCGAAAAAAGAAAAAAGTTCACCTAGACCTGGAGTCTACTGTATCCCTACGGTTTCCATATACCCTCCCATTCTTTTGTAAAGACTCTCTTTTCCCCAAACATTCTTCAGAGTGATAATTTGGATGTGCTATTTTCTGATCCAGGAGCTCTATCGATGTGTCTATTTCACTGGTGTATCGTCCTTGCTGTGCAGTTGACTGTGCTAGGAAGAATGCTGCCCCTCAAGTATTTGTAGACATCTTCAGGTCACAGATCATGTTCAGATAGGTAAGAACGCATTCACTTTCATTGCACACTCAGCCTAGCAGAGTTCTTCACTGGAAGTTCCTTAACCCATCAAGAGACTCCTTTCCATCTGGGATCTAAGTGAAATCAGCAACGCACTGGAACCAGCTCACAGAGCCAGTCATAAAACTCAGGAACTTTGTGAGCCACTTTTCAAACCCAAACATTGTTTTAAAAAAATAAATTACATAAAATTATGACTGAGTGAATTATATTAAAAATGAAGGCTAACAATTTTGTGTGTGTGTGTGTGTGTGTGTGTGTGTGTGTGTGTGTGTGTTACTGGTGATTAAACCCAAGGGGTATTGACCTCTAATCTACATCCCTGTCTGTATTTTATTTTTTAATTTTGAAAAAGGCTCTCACTCATGTGCTAGCCTTGAACCTCAATTGTCCCTTCTCAACCTTCCAAGTACTGGGATTAAAGGAGTGTGCCGCCATGCCCAGCAACAAATATTTGAACATAATGACTTCTTAAATGCCTACTATGTTTTATTATTACCTATAATCTTTTGAGGTTATTTGCCATTGCTGAATCTGCATGGAAGGGTACACTTTTTCCCTTCTCATTCATTCATGCCATGTTGCTAGCATGAAATTGGCCAGAGTGAGAATATTTACACCATGGAAACCGGCAAACCCTGCATAGCAGAAGTTGTTTGCTAGTTTGTTAAACATTTACCAGCATACCACTGAATGGAACCAATGAACTCCAAGTAAAAACAGATCTGCAATTCTGAATAGAGAGGTATGGCAGGATGTAGGGCCAACCCCGCCCTGCAACCTCACACTGGTCCCATGAGGTCACTTAATCAAGACAGCAAATTAAAAACCCTCTCAGGACTAGGGATTTACATTCTGCAGAGTGCAGAGGAAGGAGGGAGAGAAAGTGAGAATGATGCTGTCTAAGTCCCGGCTCCACTGACATCTCTAGTCATAGAACTCATTCAGCTGTATCCGAAAGTCAGCTACAAGGGTCTGGGCAAAAGAAGAGAATTTATTGGTTCACCTAAATGAAATTCCAAGAGTCGTCAATCTTCACTCTGTGTCCACAGATTTGTGGTTGGATCTAGGGTTTCAGGTGATATTCTCTCTCCTCTCCTCTCCTCTCCTCTCCTCTCCTCTCCTCTCCTCTCCTCTCCTCTCTCCTCTCTCATCTCTGCTATCCTCTAAATCAACTGTATTACCAAGAAGCCTGGCTCTTTGTGATTACAAAATGAATGGCTGGGCTGACATCCAAGATCTTAAAATGATTTTGCTAGAACTCTAAAGGTAATTCCAGCAAAAACTCTGGGGCTGCTTCTCCTTGACTCCAATTGCCCAACAAGGTCACATGTCCACGGTCAGGAGGTGGTGGAGGATGTGGAATTTGATTGGTCAGGACTGAGTCATGGACTCACCCTGGAAGCTTTGGGTAGCGCCAGCCCCACCCAAGCCCCATGAACTGAGAATGAGGAGGGGTGTTTCCTAGCCTTCCTATTCCCAGAAGCAGCACTGTGGAAAAAAACAACAAATGTTCCTTGTGAGGGCTTACCAGTACTGTGGCTATAGACTGTTGGACTGTGCTGTCTGTTTCTCTTAAACGTGGGCTGGTCATCCCTTCCCATTGGTCACCAAGGAGACAAAAATGACTCAATGGCTGTAAACTCCCTGTACAAAGTGGCTATCTATAAATGCCAGCTGAAATTCCTCTTTCTTTTATACTCATCATTTGTCCCATGAAAGAGATACTAATAGAAGATTCTAAGCCAGGTGTGATGGTGCATACCTGCAATCCCAGTAATTGGGAGGCTGAGACAGGAGGATTGCAGATTCAAGGCCAGCCTCAGCAATTTAATGAGACTCTGTTTCAAAATAAAAAATAAAAAGGGCTGAGGGTGTAGCTCGGAGGTGGGATGCCTCTGAGTTCAATTCCCAGTACCAAAAAAAAAAAAAGATTCTAAGATGTAGGGTATGGGTGTGTCTCTTTCTCCAGCCACTATTGAATCAGCTCACTATTGAACAACTAACTCATCCTCAACGCTGGTGCTAAGAGTCCAGCTTCTCCTAACCTAACGTCATTTCCTCCCCCGCCGGTGACCTGAATTCCATGCAGAGCCTCTCGCTGCTGACAGGAGGAGGAAGAGACCATTACTCAGAGTTGCTGCCCTGCAGCCAGGGGCTTCCTGTCCCATGAGTCAGGAAGGAGGGATCTGGGTGGGGCCAGACAAAACATCTGGACCCAAATCCGGACATGGCTGGGGTGCGGACCCAGGGCCACCCACGGCAGCCTGGTGGCCTGGCCAGGCGCAGTGCTCCTGTCAGCAAGCAAGTCCACTGGACGTGAATGAGCCAGGCCTGGTGGCGCACTCCTGTAAGTCTGAGACAAGAGGATTGAAGGCTTAAGGCCAGCCTCAGCAACTTAGCGAGACCCTGTTTCCAAATAAAAATAAAGTAGGGCTGGAATAGAGGTAGAACACCCCTGGGTTCAATCTTCAGCACCAAAACACAAAACAAAACAAAACAAAAAACAGCGACTGCACTGAGGACCTATGAAGTACCAGGTTCTGCTATAGCACAAGAGACCTGGGGGTAAGGAAGTGACGGGAATCGGAAGTATCCTTCTCCCAAAGACACGCGACTTCATCTCCCGTGTCAGTTTCTCTCGCCTGCCTCACGTGCTCTCAAGAACACGCCCCGCTTCCTGTCTGCTGCAGTTGGGATAGAAAATGCCCCCAGGGGAGCTCGTGTGTGAGACAGTGCAGCCAGGTTCAGGGGAGGGACACGGCCGGGAGAGGGAGTCACTGGGGGCATGGCCCAGCACATGCCCTCTCCTCTCTCCTCTCTCCTCTCTCCTCTCCCCTCTCTCTCTCTCCTCTCTCCTCTCTCCTCTCTCTCTCTCCCCTCCCTCTCTCCTCTCTCCTCTCTCTCTCTTCTCTCTCTCTCTCCTCTCTCCCCTCCCTCTCTCCTCTCTCCTCTCTCTCTCTCCTCTCTCCTCTCTCTCCTCTCTCCTCTGTCCTCTCTCCTCTCTCTCTTTCTCTGCCCCCCCACACTGCTTTCTGGCACCAGGACAGGAAAGTGACTTTCCCTCCTCTGCCATGCCCTGAAGCATCTCCTCCATGGTTCCCCTTAGAGCAGCGTAGACTGACCTCTGAAACCCTGAGCTCCAAATAAACCTTTCTTTCCCGTAAGTTCTGCTTGTCAGGTATCTTGGTTACAGTGATGTAAAAACTGACTAAAATACCATACAAGTTTTTTGTTTATTGTAATCATTTATTTCCCAGTTTCTCTCCATCACTAAACTGAGCATCATCAAGAAGCAGCACAGCCTTCATCATCTTCTGAGCATAGATGAAGTCATCCACATATACAGGTTGCTGAAAGGATAGTCACTTGTAATGGCTTTTTAAATAATAATAAAATAAATGAAAATCACCTCAAATTGTTAGTAACTAAGGACTGTATGAATACACTGAGGCATTAACTACAGTAGGAGTAGCAGCTAAAGTTAATTGGGCATATATGATGTGCTCGGTGCTATTTCAGGTGCTTTACATGGATGGACCTATGTTGCACTGTACCCCAATGCTATCACCTCTTATTTTATCCTTGTTTTACAGATGTGGCTCAGAGAGGTTAAGAAATTCACAATGTCCCACAGCTAGTAAGTGAAGGGGCTTAAATCCCATTCTACTCTAGGAAGCAGATCTGACTATCTGCTTTAAAAGGCAAAAGCACAAATAATATTTGGCTACATCGAAATGTATATATTAACATATATATTAAGAGAAGATTACAGAAAGAAGCCCAAGTTAATATATACATACTGATCATAGCCATGCAAAGTCCATCCCAGTGTAAGCTAGGCATGGTAACATTCACCAGCAAT
This sequence comes from Graphiurus murinus, assembly GCA_004027655.1. Taxonomy (NCBI): domain Eukaryota; kingdom Metazoa; phylum Chordata; class Mammalia; order Rodentia; family Gliridae; genus Graphiurus; species Graphiurus murinus. The sequence goes on from PVLC010017680.1 coordinate 26,848, forward strand.
CCCAGTGTTTGGAGGCTGAAACAGGAGGACCGCAGGTTCAAGGCCAGCCTCTGTAACTACGTGAGGCCTTCAGTAACATAGGGAGACCCTGTTTCAAAATTAAAAAGTACTATAGGGTTAGGGGTGTGGCTTAGAGTTAGAACACCCCTGGGTTCAATCTCCAGTACCAGAAAAAATAATGTTGATGTGTTCAGTCTAACTTGGACCACATTCAAGGGGGATGAAATGGAGTCTCTATTATATATCTCAGTAATATATCCAAGTCTCTATTTCTCAGTAAAGCTGTATGTAATTTTTTCAAGTTGTCTACCTGTGAATGTTTTTCCTCGGGGTTAGCAAACTCTCTGCTAATTTGATGGATGAATTTTTGCTGAGATGTTATGGAGTGAGACTGGCTCAACCTCTCTGCTTGTTCCCAGGAAATACATTTTATGAAACTTCTGAAAACAAAGATTTGGCTCAAGGCTGGCTTTAAGGGGGTGAGACTGGCTCTGGGCGTCCAGGGATGGAGGAGGAGGCAGGGTAGGAGGGATAAGAAGTCCTAGAGAAGGATGTCACAAAAGGGCATCACCATAGCTACCGCATCCTGACCTGGTCAGAAAACCCCTCGCCCCAGCAAAGACAGGACCCCTCTCTCCGCTCTCTGCCACCCTCCCCTCCCCAAGTTCTCAGGGGGCTTTAGGGAGTGGGTGGGGGAAGGAAAACCCAGGCCCTTCGTGTTGAAGTGAGGGCACTCTGAAAAGGCCGGACTGGGGTCAGGAGAGGGCATGGGAAGCCGGAGGCACAGCAGTGCGGGGTCCAGGTGAGGCAGATGCACCTCGCGCTGCCCAGCTCTGTGGCAGTTTCCTTTCTCCAGCCTCAAGAGCTTCCCAAAAGCATGAACAATCTGAAAATCCCCCAGGGCTGGAGCCAGCCCAGGAGAAACGCTGAAGGAAATAGCTACAATGCCAGGAGGGCGTAGAGAAAGGGAGATGGGCGAAGAGGAGGCGCTGCCTTGGGATGAGTGAAGAACACCCACACAGAGGCAGCCTGGACTCAGGTGGGGATGTGGAAACATTGCTACCTAGAGACCAGGTGAGGAAACCGGTTCTATTCAGCCTCGAGATGAAGCTTGGGGAATGGGAGCATGATGGCTAGCTTTAAATTCTGAAGTAGATGCTCATGAGCAAAGAGAACATGTTCTTTTTGGGTTTTTTCGGTACTGGGGATTGAACTCAGGGGAATTCTACCTCCAAGCTATACCCCTAGCCCTATTTTTATTCTTTATTTTGAAACCGGGTCTCACTAAGTTGTGGAGTGCCTCACTAGGTAGCTGAGGCTGGCTGCGAACCCGGATCCTCCGGTCTCAGCCTCCGGAATGCTGGGATTACAAGCGTGCGCCACCACGCCCGGCTAAGGAGAATGTGTTCTGCATGGCTCTAGTCTAGCGTCTTGCTAAGTGTGGTCCATGGTCCAGCATCAACATCTCTGGGTGCTTAGAGATACAGAATCTCAGCTGGGCTTCGTGGCACTCACATATAATCCCAGTACTTAGGTGGCTAGGACAGGAGGATGGCAGGTTCAAAGCCAGCCTCAGCAACTTAGCGGGGCTCTCTGCAACTTAGCAAGACCTGGTTTCAAAATAAAAAAATAAAAAATTCTGGGAGTGTAGCTCAGAGGTAGAACGTGCCCGGGCTCAATCCCCAGTACCAGGAAGGAAGGAAGGAAGGAAGGAAGGAAGGAAGGAAGGAAGGAAGGGAGGAAGGAAGGAAGGAAAGAAGGAAGGAAGGGCAAGCAAATCTCGGACCCTTCCCAGACACAGTGAATCCCATGTGTGCCTTAACAAGATCCCCAGATCTGTGGGTACATGAAACTTGGAGGGCCCAGATCTGGAGCATTCCTATTCCTAAGTTACAGTCTGGGGACCATTGTCCATCTCTGAATTGTTAATGATCTTCCATGGGACAAATACAGAAACTTAACATGTTTGGAAGTCTTTAAAGCAGTTTAACATTGCGGTGGCCTCCAAGTTTATGGTCAGGGACCCATCCCATGGAATAGGATGCATTTTTAGCGCTGTAGAGCTGGGTACTACTCATGCCTGGTTGGTCCACAGGGACTGGAGTGGAAATTCCTTCACCGCAGACAGTTTGAGAGGCTGTGTTCAAATCAGAGGTTCTCAAACTGTAGCATGTCTCAGAACCACCAGAGGGTCGGTTAAAGTGCAGACTGCCGAGTCCCACCCCCGGAGTTTCTGATTCTCTAGTCTGGGACAGGATCTGAGAATGTACATTTCTAATAAGCTCCCTGGTCATGCCAATGCTGCTGGTCCAGGGACCACATGGCGAGAAGCACTATCCCCCACTAGAAGACAGATCCAGGCCAGTGGATGAGTTATAGGACTCGGATTCTCCTTAGTATGAAGAAGAAAAACCTAACACTTAATGATCTTAATTGCAACTTAATGTAGTTAATTAGCTATGTAATTGCATAAACGCAGGTGAACTTACCATTTACAAACTGCTCTAATACTCACCTCCCTTCTGATAGCCCTGTGAGTCTCTTTCTAAACTATAATTGCTGTTTTAGAGAGGAGGAAACTGACTTGCCCAAGGCCCACTGGCAAAGCAGGCCACCTGGTGGTTCAGATGGAGCCCGAGTGGCCTCCCTTCAGGTGATGCTGAAGGAATGTTGGCATTGGATGGAGTTTGGGCCATGATTTTAGGCCTTTCCTACCAGGGAGTGTGGAAGCCTCCTCTTCCATGGGTTCTACCCAGCTGGCGTCCCTGGTGCTGGTGCAGATCTGCAGTCCACCTGCTATACAATGGAATGTACCAGCTTGTAGAATGACTGCTTAACTCAGGGAGCAGACATTTCCCCAGTGACCAAGGCACTATACTACAAAATTCACACATTGGTCCAAGATCAGCTCAAAGTACAAGATAGACCAATGGATTTTTTGTTTTGTTTTGTTTTGTTTTTGTTTTTTGGTGCTGGGGATTGAACTCGGGGGCATTCAACCTCTGAGCTACACTTCCAACACTATTTTATTATTTTATTTGCAAACAGGGTCTCACTAAGTTGTGGAGGGCCTTGCTAAGTTGCTGAGGCTGAGCTCGAACCTGCGATCCTCCTGTTTCAGCCTCCCAAGTACTGGGATTACAGGCATGTGCCACCACACCTGGCAGATCAATGGGTTTTAATATAGCAGAGTAAGAAAAGTTTAATGGTATTGTAAGTAATCTTTTAAGAAACTACCAACTTTCAAATTTTGGTGTATAAAAATGAATATCTATAATTATCGGAGAAGCCATTAAAATATTCTTCTTTTTCTAACTACATATCTAGGCGAGACTGGATTCTCTTCTCATACTTTAGCCAAGACAAACAAAAACAAAACCCACTACAATAGGTTCAAAACAGAAGTAGACATAGAATCTGCTTTTATTATCAGAAATTAAAGAGATTTGCAAAAAAAATACAATGTCATACTTCTCATTCTTTTTTTAAATATAGTTTTTTTTATAAAATTATATTACTTATGTTAATTATAATGGGTTAATGGAGCCGGTCATGGTGGCACAAGTTTGTAATCCCAGTGCTTGGGAGGCTGAGACCAGAGGATCCGGGTTTACAGCCAGCCTCAGCTACTTAGTGAGGCCCTCTGCAACTTAGTGAGGCCCTGTTTCAAAATAAAGAATAAAAAATGGGGCTGGGGGTGTAGCTCAGAGGTAGAATGGTCCTGGGTTCAATCCCCAGTACCCCAAAAATTACTAATAATAATGGTTAATGTTTGCCATTTAAATGAAGTAACTATTTCAAAATTTCTCAGTTTTATTTTATAATCTGGGAAATATCAATATTTAGGACCATCATAAACCAAATTCCTTGGGTTCTTCAATATATAGATAGATGATAGATATAGACTGTGTGTGTGTGTGTGTGTGTGTGTGTGTGTGTGTGTGTGTGTGTTACTGAGAATTGAACCCAGGTGCATTTTCTACCTCCAAGGTATACCACATCCCTTTTTTAAAATTTTTGTTTTGTTTTGTTTTGAAACAGGGTCTCACTAGGTTGCTGAGTCTCAGTAGCTGAGATTGTTCTCAAACCTGCAATCCTCCTGTCTCAGTCTCGCAAGTACTAAGATTACAGGCATGTGCCATCATGCCCAACTGGGGTCTTCAGTAATTTTTAAGAAAGCAGCCAGACATGATTGGCACACGCCTGTAATCTCAGCTCTTTCTTGCTAGAATGAGAAAGGAGGATCACAGGTTTGAGGAAAATCTCAGCGAGTAGTGAGACTCTCTACAACCTAGTGAGACCCTGATTCAAAACAAAAAGTAAAACAGGGCTGCGGGTATAGCTCAGAGGTAGAATGCGCCTAAGTTCAATCTCCAGTACAAATAAATAAGTAAATGAATGAATGAATGAATGAATGAATGAATGTATGCAAAGGAGCTCAGAGACCAAAACATTTTTGCTGTTGTTCGTAGCAGGGTTGAACCCAGGGCTGCTCTACCACTGAAATGCATCCACAGATCACCCTCTTTCCCCCTAAACATACTTTTTTTCCCTTTTTTAGATAGGATCTTACTAAGTTGCTCAGGCTGGCCTCAAACTTGGCATTCCTCCTGCCTCAGCCTTCTGAGTAGCCGGGATTACCGGTGTTACATGCACCGCCACAAGTAACAAAACCCACACCTTGGAGAACTGCTGTCCTAGAACTTTAGCGCAACATCAAAGAAACCTATTGTGACCAGAGCCCCAGGGAAGGAACATAGCTACCTCCTTCTGCTCCTCTCCCACTCCCTCTCTGTGAGGCACCCTGCCCAGCGTGCAGTGTAAGAAAGGGGAAAAGGAAACCTTCTCTCACTGCCTTTCCTGGGCGGTGCCCAGGGAAGCTTCCCTGGAAATGTCAGGAGGTGCCACACCTCGTCCCCCAAGCACACAGCTGTGGAGGTTTCCTGATCGCCAAAAGTGCTGAGAATGTCTCTATCAGTTGGGAGAAGACAAGGCTGCAGGATGGCCCCTGGAGCTAGATCACAGGAGCACTGCCTGTCGAGCCCACACTGCCACGCTGATCCTGCTCCTAGCCAGTGCTTCCGTGGATAGCATTGGAGGGCATGTGAATTGAGCCGCCACAGTGGGTTGGAGGGACCCTAGACTGGCTCTCTGCATAATCCTCCATCCTCTCCCTCCCCACCAGAAGAGCAAGCCCATAGGGCGTTTCCTCCGTCATGCGTCCTGCTCAAGGAAAAGGCTGGTGTGGATGATCCTCTGTATTCCCATCGCTTCCAGAATTACAGAGCCCAGAGTTGAGGAGCCATATCTGTGTGCTCGTCGTGACTTTGTAAGTGCCTAGAGTGGTCCACACGGAGATGCTCCAGAGCTCCGGAAAGAAACAGTGTGGAAAAGATGGTTGTGAGACGCTCAAGTCCAGATTGCCATATTTCTTGGTTTTATTGGGACAAATTAAGGAAGAAATCATTCTAATCTTACCCCAAAATTTTTCAGAGATCAACAAGAACAAAAAGATAATACATGTCCCAGTTCATTTTATGAGGCCAGGGTCATCTTGACATCAAAACAAAATTATAGGTCAGTCTCACTTATGAACATGGATGCAAAAAAGAAAGACAAATTTTAAGAACACAAGCATGCCTGTAATCACAGTATTTGGGAGGCTAAGACTGGAGGATTGCAGGCTTAAGGTCAATCTCGGCAATTTAGTGAGACCCTCAACTACTTAGCAAGACACTGTTTCAAAACAAAATATAAAAAGGGATGGGTGTGTAGCTCAAAGTAAAAACACCCCTGGGTTCAATCCCCAGTACCATAAAACAAACAAACAAATCAACAAATGGAAAACAACATATGAACAAACTGAATTCAGCAATACGTAAGAACAATGGTATGTCTTTAAGGTAAGGTTGGGTTTGTTCCAGGATTTTGTTTAACATTAGAGAATCAATAGATGCTAGCTGGTCACAGTGGTGCATGCTTGTAATTCTAGTACTTGGGTGACTGAAACAGGAGGCTAGAAAATTAGAGGCCAGCCTCAGCAATTTAGCCAGACCCTGCCTCAAAAAAAAAAAAAAAAAAAAAAAAGGGCTGGGGTGTACCTCAGTGATAGAGCACCCCTGGGTACAATCCCAAGTACCAAACACACACACAAGAGATCAATTAGTGTTAATACATTACATAAGCAGATTAAAGGAGAAAAAACAGGATCATTCCAATAGATACAGAAAAATAATAAAATTCAATAACCATTTATAATTTTTAAAAAAGCTCTTTGCTGGGAATAAAGGGTAACTGCCATGATCAGATAAAAAGCCTCTGTAAAAAAAAAATACTGGCCGGGCGTGGTGGCGCACGCTTGTAATCCCAGCATTTGGGAGGCTGAGACCAGAGGATCCGGGTTCGCGGCCAGCCTCCGCTACCTAGTGAGGCACTCTGCAACTTAGTGAGACTCGGTTTCAAAATAAAGAATAAAAAATAGGGCTGGGGGTATAGCTCGGAGGTAGAATGCCCCT
>PVLC010017681.1:0-33319 GCA_004027655.1 Graphiurus murinus
GCAAAAATAAAGAATAAGAAATACGGAGGGGTGTAGCTCGGAGGTAGAATGCCTGTGGGTTCCGTCCCCAGTACCACAAAAAAAAAAAAAAAAAAAGCCAACATGCATGCAGAGTCTTGGCATCATGAATACTTATGGAAATCCAAAAAAAGACTTCAGTGACCAGGGAGAATGTGATAGAAGAGTGAACTGGAGCCAGTCTCTAAAGGAGAAAGGATTTGCATAGGAAATTGAAAGGAATTCCAATAGGATAGAACAACTTCTACATACTCTGAATCTTCCTCATCTCCAAACATGAGCCTCCTCCAGTCTCTGCATTCCTAATATCAAGGCTGGGGAGCATCAGCCAAAGCCCTTTTACCTCTGCAAATGGAATATTATTCCTGTGCACTTCTCAGCTGCCTTTGCCAGCCCTTTTCTTCGCACTAATAAATTGACAGCATAGTCACTAATTTATTCTATTAAATACTTCATCTCAGTAATTGGTCATATTTTGAAACCATACAGAGTACAGAGAGAGAGAGAGAGAGAGAGAGAGAGAGAGAGAGAGAGAGAGAGAGAGAGAGAGAGAGAGAGAGAGAGAGAGAGATATGCAGAAGCACATACAGAGAATGGATAAAATAGACCATACAGATGAATGAATATATCAGGTAGAGTTTGAATACACAAAGGTTCACTCTTTACCCTCAACAAGTACCATCCAGCAGGAGCTGAGTATGCACATCATTAGAATATACAACTGCTTCAATGCAAAGACACACAATGCATACTCAAGTAGCGAGTCTGCTGGGGGAAGAGGAGAAAGCTTCACAGATGCATTTGAGATGAAAGAGAAGAATAGGTAGGAAACTGCAGCTGGCTCAGGGAAGCAATTCAGTCAGAAGGACAAAATAAGGACAGACACAGATGCATTTTTAAGTATGCCATGTTGAATATCCAGAGAAAGTGAAAAGGAGATTGGAGGAGAGAGACAAGACTTGAAGACAGATCCACAGGCAGAGTCCACTCCATGAGGGGTCAGGGAGAAAAAGTTGTACTGATACAATGTGCTGAAAAAAAAAAAAAAACTACTTATATTGGTCATACATATAAGGAATGCTTCTTTATTTACCTTTTAAAAAGTCTTTTTTTTAACCTATTACTCACATTTACCTACTTTTAGTTCAGTTTTAAGATGCACCATATAAAGTGATCAGATAATAGAGGTAAAATAGGCAAAACATGGGTAAACCTTGAATAATCACAACACAAATGACTCTCATGTACTTGGTTTAGGGAACATTACTATTATCTGTAATGCCCTTTCCAGTTTCTGTGTCTATCTGCTTGTGGCCCTGCTCAAAAATGAACACTAAAGAGCTAAGCCCAGGGTCAGAACACAGACTCACCTGATTCTTAGTTTCATACTGTTCCTACTCACTACCTTCCTATGGGTATTCAATGGATTCTTCTCCAGTAGTAACCTTCTCTGAACATCAAAGTAAAAAATGTGTGTGTGTGTGTGTGTGTGTAGTGTGATATATATAAATCAAGGAGTGTTCTACCTCTGGACTACACCCCAGCCCATTTAATTTTTTTTTATTTGGAAACAGTCTCGCTAAGTTGCTGAGAGCCTCACTAAGTTGCTGAGTTTGGCCTCACACCTGCAATTCCTCTGTTTCAGTCTCTGTGTGCTAGTAGTACAGGTATGTGCCATTTTGCCCAGCTCAATGCTTTATATTTTTAAAAATAGGATTTTCTATTCTAACACTTTTATATCAAAAGAAGTTGAGGCATGATCAAGTTGAGTGGGTAGTAACACCCTGTGGTTAATTGGTGGTGAATTCAAAACTAGCACCTACAGCTCCCAGTTCTGATTCTAGTTCAAGTCAGAAACTGCTGACTTTATCCTGGAGTTGTCACTGTCCTACCTTACATGAAGAGTCATCCCCTTGGCAGTATAAAACCACTATGGAACCCTTGAATTTTTTTAGTTTTGACTATAGAGAGACTGTAGGAAAGAGATGCTAAAGAGAAAAAAACATTGCAATTGTTATCCCTATATTTGTGTAACCTTGGGAGAGTTATTATAATAAATTATATCTTCTCTCTGCTGCAATATTTATTTGGAGGGTTTGGGGGTATAAAGTTCCTTAATGTTTAATGGAATAATTATCAATAATCTGAGCCAAGAGATATGTCCAATTAAAATCTGAGTCACTGGGAGCTCAATTTAAAATTCAGGAATCTGGTTGGCTCTAGATCAAGGATGACATTTCAAAGAACATGCAAAGGAGAAAAAAATAAAAGTAATCTTTTGTCTTCTCTAAAGAACTCAGAGTTAAAACAAAAATCAAAGTACCATAAACAAGTGTCATGGGGTTCAGCTTGTGCACGCTGCATACAAACCTTGCACGTTTGAATCTTTTCTGCAGAGGTCTAGTTACACACTTGCTGGGGGAAAGTAGCTTGTTAAAGCCTTAGCATCCAGGGTATGAAAAGTATTATTCAGCCAGTGACTTCCAAGTTTCAAGTGCTCAGCTCTTCTTTCCTCATTTGTGTCTTATCTATTTGTCCTTTGGAAGAAGACAAGTGTAGGGCCAGAACAAACATCCAAAGGCCATGGAATTACTGAGTGTTGGAGCAGAAAGGGACTTCAGAGACTATTTAATCAAACTCTGTTTATAAATAAGGAAACCAAGACCCATAAAAGTATCTGCTAAAGGTCCTGGGAGAGTGGGACTTGACACATGGTTCATTGTTCTTTGTACTACATCAGGTACTTTATTTATGATACATCAAATGTTGGTCCTTGCATGGATATGGGTCTGTCCATGGACATCACAAGTCCATTAATGAATGTGGCCACAGTTCTCGACTTTTCTCTTTGACGCTGCTTTCCCTCAGAAATTTTCAGTATTTTATGTCTCATTACAGACTTGTCTTCACATGCAAGTCTCCTGCAGCCCACAGAGATGCACTAAGGCTTCCAAAATGAACCTGGTGGGTCATCAGTCCTATGTGATCCTGGGTGATGGGGTGGTCAGTGTGACAAATCTGTCATCAGTTACATTTGAGAGGCAAATTATACTCTCAAGACCTTACAAAAGGCTGCCTGGCTTTGTTTAACCTAGGGTGTCTCCAACTTATTTGATCAGTTTTTTCTTCTATTATTTTCTTCTTCGTATATACCCATTCTTATCCCACAGAGTTCCCTGGAACACCCTTTGTGAATTATGCCCTCAGGTGTTTCTTCTGCCCATTTGGTTGCCTCAATTCAGCTTTTCAAAGAGGACTACACCCTGCTAGGTGCACATGTGACAACATCATTGCTAGTGGGTGGATTCAATTCATTCCTCCTTTGTGGCTGATTAAGAATATCAGTTACTGTGAAGTATAAGTCAATGATACTTAACGAGCTTCTCACAAACATCCAATGGAAGATTTTGCTACTACATTTGTTCCAAAGAGCTGTGACAAGATGAAAAATTAGATATTCGTTTCCATCCCTACAGAAAGGAAGATTAACACAAACTTTATGTCAATATTTTTTTTTAGACAATAGATACATTCTGTTTATACTGGATCATGTATTATACCAAACACAATTCAACTAATCCTTACAGCTATCAGTGTTTATAAATGAATGGAAATTCCTTTTCACTATCTTCTTTCTGAAGGCAGTTCTTTCATTAATTTGTATCTGTAAACAGATATTTATTTAGCACCTGCTGTGTGCAAGATGTTGTCCCAAAGGCTACAGATGGCTGTGAACAAGCCAGTCTTATAATCAACCAATTAATTGATCAATAAGCAAACACATAAACAAATGTAAACATAAGATTCTTTTGTGCACACATGGAGTAAAATGTATACAATGCCAAGTGGTTGTGTTATGAAATAAAATAAAGCAAGAAAGGTAATAGGAAATAGGATGGAGATGATATTATTTAAATAAAGTGATCAGGGAAGAAATCTTTCACATGTTTGAAAAAGAAGCAGACAATATTCAAATCAGCTCATCTGACATGTGATTCTCTAAGCTTTTTGGGGAGAGGAAAGCTTAGGGTTACTTAGACAAGTTAAAAGATGACTGCCTCCCTCTGCAGCCCATTTCTCAATGCTTCCTTAGGTCTCAGCCTTGCTCCCATAGTTAAACTTTCCCATTGTTTTGTCAGTGATGCAGCTGTGGTGACATCTGCAGCAGGTCCAGGTTGGATAGCTATGGGGAGTTCATCTGTCTCCCTTCAGCAGGGCCCCAACCAAGTGTGTCACTTGAGGTCACACTGACATTGAACACTCCTTTTCATGCCAGGGTTTCCCAGGGTGTGGGCCACCTGGCTGCAGGTGCTGGAGGTGATCTGGGTTCTATGAAGGTGCTTGCCAGAGATTTAGGAATTCTGCCTTAAATACCATTGCTACTGTCTTTTAATCCTCCCTTAATCCTTCTGATTCTTTCTAAGAGAAATTCTCCCTTCATTGATAGTCTCTAACACTTGCTACATTTTTTTTTTAAGGAAAAGAGCGAAACTGGGATCAGAAATACAGGTGATCATAACATGTAGCCAGAATTTAATGGCAATGATTTATTTTCATTGTATTTAATTTTGCTTAAAATAAACTTGTTGAAGCAAAACCAAAGTTGATTGAAAGAGAACATTTAGTAAATAGCAGTACTGGTGATTTTAGATGTTGTAAAATTTGTGAAGGTGGACCCTGGGTTGCTGAAATTAGGAAAAACTATCCTTGCCTCACAAAAGCTGATGGCAAACTTCTGATTTCCCTCTTCCCATTACATTTACTTATCACTAGGTAGTGGGGCTGAAAGTGCCACAGTCAGTGGTGATTTTTATCTCTGTATTATGGATGGAAATTTATGCCTGTGGTCTAAATATTTTCCTGATGGTAATACTAATCTATCAATAACCCATACATAATGTGAGTCCTCTTTAGTCTGTAAGCTGCCTTTAATCCCTTGAAAGGTCTTCCTGCACATGGTTTGGAGAAAAATAAACAACCATGAACATGTTGTATTCCTCTGAAAACCATTTCAAGGATTTCTGATGATGCTTATAATTTGAGCACAAAGAGCCTCCATGGTGTCCAAAAGAGGTTATTACATTTTTTTATTTGTCTAAACCGCCAGAATTCTAATGAGAATCCTGAAATCTGTCATTACCATCCTGGAAGGGGTAGAAAATTCATCCCAAGGCAAAAATATTCTAAGTGGGTCAACTTCATCTGCTAAACCAGCCCATCCCTCATGCCTCATGTTCACAGATGGAACACAAGATGTGCTGATGTTGAGATGGTGTTAAAAATAAAATTTTTCCCCGTAAGTATCCATCCATCCATTCCTTATGCCTCCTGTCCACAGATGGAACACAAGATGTACTGATGTTGAGATGATGTTAAAAATAAAATGTTTCCCCATAGCTTTAAGCCTGGTCAGAAGTATGCTCAGGGAGCACCTAGACCTTTCTATTACCCTTGCTTCTTACACAGCCAACCCACGTCCCATGTGTTCTTCCCCCAAAGAACTGTCTGCTGACGCAAGGGCTGGGCATCCTAATAGAATATATTTTTAGCAGAACTCTACTTATAAATCAGTCAACATACCAAGAGAACAAGCATTTTATACTCTCTTTCTCACACTCCCCCACCAAAAAATAACAAAACTTTTTTTTTTCTAGAATGAAAAGTCACATGTGAATTTATCTTGTCCTTCAAAGTTTTTGCATTTTCCTATTACTTAAAACCTGTGGATTACTTCTTTCCAAGAAATCCATGACTCCAAATGATCCTTATGCTCTTCTTTAATTCTTAATTATTTTGTTCCTTTAAAAAAAAACAAAAACAAAAACAGAATTTAGCTGGATGTGGTGATGTGCACCTGTAAACCCAGTACTTGGGAGGTTGAGACAGGAGGATTACAGGTTCTATGCCAACCTCAGCAACTTAGCAAGACTCTGTTTTATAATAAAAGATATATATAAAATAGGGCTTGAGGTGTGGCTCAGAGGTAGAATGCCCCTGGGTTTAATCCCCAGTAACTCTCCCCCTATAAATGCACATACCTCAGAATTTTAAGTTCTGCTGTTTGTGATCAGTCCATCTTCTAAAAGCAGCCATTTATAATTGTTGGAACTGTTGGTTAAAGTCATCTCTATATAACTTCCTCTAGAAATTGTCTTTCTATAGATAGTTGATGGCAATTATGTATTACATTCCAAAACAAACAAACAAACAAACAAACCTCAGAAACACTGTTTAACTATTCGAATCTTCTAATATATTCCCAATGAAGAATGCTGGGCTAAATTTCCTATCCAAATACAGTAAATTTACTGAAGGACTGCGTTATAAACTGAACCTTTGCTCACAGCAAGGACCAGCAAGGTACAGAGTGATGAACGCCAAGGTCAACGGGGCTGGAGGAACTCGCAGCAGAAAGAACTTGCCTTTTTTCTTCTGAGCACACATGAGTTAGGGCCAGCTCATTTTTAACTTTTTTTTTTTTTTTTTTTTTTTTTTGCATTGGCTCTGCAGCTCATCCCCAGGATATAATCCAAACAGAAAAACTATAGTTTTCAGACTAGCTCCACATGGGGTGTCTACAAAGGCCCACAATGCACCTTGGATGACTTTCAAGTTTTTTTCAAAGCCATCTGGAATCTTTTAAAGTTATCATTGTTTAAAGAACCTACAGAGAATGGAGAGAACATTTTGGGTCTTGGGAGAAAGGGAAGAAATAAGAGCGAAGGTAGCCAATAGATGTGAAAAATCCAGGTGCTTTCCTCTTGGAGCATTTGGCTATTACCTGCTGCCTCAGCTATGCTCTCAGAAGCTGACCCTTTTGCCTTGGATACTACTGCATTCATTCAGAGAAAAAGTGACAGCCTTTTTTACTGGAGTCATCTCATTCCCTGTAATTCTACCTTGTCATTTAAATTTACACAGCAGCAGTTTCTCCTAATGCAAGAGCATAAACAGCCAAACCCAGTTTTGAATTTACTACCTGACAATTTCCATTTTTTCAAGTCTCTCTTACCAAATTCTGGCACCATTGCTATTTTACTAATGGCATCTCCTCTGCTTCTTATTTCTAGTAAGTTTGTGCTTTTGTTTTTACTCCCTTCCCATCAAAGAGCTCTCCTTCTGCTTCTCATTCTTTTTATTTCTCATTTCTAAAAAGCTCTAGATTGGAGTCCCCTTCCTCATCTTTCATTTCATGTGTCCGTCCCCATCAACCTATCTAGTGCCCTATTTACTATTTCTCACTCCCTGATCTTATCTGTCTCAGTCACGATGCTGATTTCTACCTTACCAATATAGGTTTTGATTTCTTGTTTTGTTTTACTTTTTTTTTTACATGACTGACTTTTTTCTCTCATTCCTTGTTAGTTGAACAAATTTCAAATTTTAAAGACCTACATTAGCAAAAATGAAATTTTTATAAACTAAAACTTAATTTTAACTGAATTTCCCTTGAAATCACAACTTAAAAAAAAATCACAATTCAAAGAAAATGTTTCCAAACTTGACACAACAATGCTTCTCAGGGAACTCAAATGCTGGCAATTTACCACGTAAGCTTATGTTCAAGGGTATACCTGTTGATATCATGGAAACTCCATAAGTTCCGCTCAGAAGCAAAAGATACACTCAGCTCAAGTTCATTCCTATTTAGATAATATGATCTCAATCAGCAGAGGCTAAAAATAGAGGTCCCTGGTTCCTGGAAAGGATTGCCTCAAATTTCTCTTTTCAAGGAATTGGAAATGAGAAGCCGAAGGGTCCTCGCCTCCTGGGAACATTTAAAGAATTAGAAACACATTTTCTCTGCCAGTGTTCCTCAAACATAGGAAACTTGATGAGCAAATTTAGGTTTGGAAAGAGACTTCCTATGTACTTTGTAAACTTAAGGAATACATGGTACTTGCTATGGAATTGAATAGATTTATAAGCTTTGAACTATTACAGAAAGAGAAAAAAAAAAGTCCTAAGTTAGAAATATAATCAAAGTATAAGGTTTTACTGTAAGAATTTAGTATCTTTTTTGTCTTGGGAATTATTTGAAGTATATTTAGGCATCTATCTATCTGTCTGCAATGGATTCATTGGGATCATTGGGATGCAGAATCCGACCACTAGACTATAATTAGTGATCCCAAACAGGGCCATCTGCATGAGTAGATCAATACAAACATTTGAGAATGTTCTGTTCCTTAGTCCTCAACTGATTTCAATTATCATGTGTCATTCCTCACTATTTGGATATGTAAAGTTAAGAAAACTGAAGTTCTGAACGTGCTAGACCAATGAGGAGAGGCGAGTTCAGGAGAGTGTCGAAGTCATTTCAGGTGACCTGGCACATCAGCGATGCCTGGAGAGAGAGAGCCCGGTAAACACTGACTGCGTTCTCTCCCTCCCAGCCTCACTGAGTGAATCATGCAGAGTGACCACCGCACTGCTCTGTTTTTACTTAATAATTATTCCATGTTATTGTGGCCATGCAAAATGTGACTACAGCACTTCGGAACACTCAGAATTCTAACTGTAAAACCCAAACTCATGCTATACTTTATTCTTCCCTTTCCTACACAATATCCTATGGGGAAGAATGGATCTTCACTCTTCTTGAGGCTTAGCAGCAATAAAAACCCATGTTCACAAGTTTCAACACATTTCCTTAAGAACAAGGAGAGACATTTTATACTTTGTTATCCTGATAAATCATTGAGTTTTTTTCGCCCAGGGTCTGAGCTACTTTTGAGAAGTAAACTTGGTGTGATGGCAAAGCTGATTTACCTCCTCTGGGTTACTTGGGACTAGATTATTATTAAATGGTGCGTCTCTTTTTTAGAACACCAATTTGTACTTTTCTATTAATTAACAGTATTTGTACATGAACTTGAAATAAATCAAATGAGTTTTAAATCTATCCCAGCCGGGCATGGTGGCGCATGCTTGTAATCCCAGCATTTGGGAGGCTGAGACGGGAGGATCCGAGTTCGTGGCCAGCCTCAGCTACCTAGTGAGGCACTCCGCAACTTAGTGAGACTCGGTTTCAAAATAAAGAATAAAAAATAGGACTGGGGGTGTAGCTCGGAGGTAGAATGCCCCTGAGTTCAATCCCCAGTACCGCAAAAAAAAAAAAAAAAATCTATCCCAGCCAAGAATGGTGGTGTATGCCTGTAATCCCAGTACTTGAGGGACTGAGACAGGAGGATCACAGATTAGAGGACAGCCTCAGTAACTCAGTGAGACCCTGTTTCAAAATAAAAAGTGAAAAGGGATGGGGGTATAGCTCAGAGGCAGAATGCCCCTCGGTTCAATTTTCAATACCATAATAAATAAATAAATAAATCTACCTCTTCATCTAATAGGGAGATTAAGAGATGAATTATGTTTACTTGTAAGAAAAGAGGGATAAAGAAATGAATTATTTAATATTTAATTTAGAAAACATCAACAAGAATAAAATAAGGCTCAGCTAGGAGAATAGGAGTCATATCTTGCTTGTCTCTGGTGCTTTGCTAAGTAACAGAAAATAACACTATTTCAATGGTCCAAAGTAAGATAATGGCTTTGATGAGGTTTTTTGAGGACAAAAGAGGCAATAATCAATGCTCAATGTGCAAGCACCTTTCTTCTAAAACTGCCAAGCAAATGTCAACATCTTTTCACAATATTTTGGCAAGAAATCAATAAGGCAATACATCAATCTCCTCTAATATGCAAAAGTTATTGTGATTTAACTACATAGGAATAAAAATGGCTATTTCTAGAAATAATTCAGTTAAAAATTTCAAGGAAATAAGAAATTGTTTCTATTTGGAATAGCTTTTTAAGAGATGAAATGTGATTTGAGAATATGAAATCTAGAGTCCAATATTCAGATAGCCATGACGTGTTTGGTAACTTAGTCTGCTATTAAAGAATTAATAAATAATAGAAGTGTAAAAGTTTGAAGGACTATTCATTTAACATTTAAAACAGTACATTCAGCTAGGGGTAGTACAAGGGAGGATGAGATGGAGGGATTGCAGGTGTGAGGCCAGCCTTGAACAACTTAATGAGATGCTGTTTCAATTAAAATATAAAATAGTTCTGGGAGTGTAGCTCAGAGAATGCCCTTAGGTACAATCCCCAGTACAAAAATCAAAACAAAACAAAAACAGTGCATTCAATTGAACAATGTTCTGGAAAACATCCTTACTTGCCTATTACTCCAAAAAAGTTTTTTGGGTGGAATATACAAAATATAATCTAAGCCAAGTGAAACAAAATGTACAGAAAAAAGGCTTGGAGGAAAATATGTAAAATGTCAAATGTTTCTCTTTCAGTGATAGGATGGCCGCTAATTTTTTCCTACTGTTTTATATTTTTAGTATCTCCACTTTTTTCTAGATTGTCTCATATATATACCAAGATCTATATAATACCATACTTGATGAAAGAGGAGATATAGCACACTTCTTAGTCACAGAGCCACTTACATCAGAATCTTCCTAAAAGTCAGCATATGTCTAGAAATCATGGATTTTTGGAGACCACCCTAGACAAAGCTGATCCTTATCTTCTTGGAGAAGTGCAGGAGGCTACAGATCTGATAACGACACCAAGGGATTCTATAAGGGAACCATAATTTGAGAAATTCTGCTATTGAGACACATTGGAAGATCACAATTGAAGTACTTTTGTATGAGACTGATCTGAAAGGCTTCCATGAGCTGAGACTTGAGGAGAAATGTATTGTCAAGTGGAAAGAGAAACAAGAGAAGAAAGATAGGATGACATTAACCTCTGGCTCTTCTTTCTCCCTTCTCCAGAGTTCTCAAATCTGGTAGCTGATTATAATCACTGGGGAGACTTTGCTTCTGGAAGTTGAGGTCCTTGCCCAGCAAAGCTGGCATCAGCACGGAGCTTGTTAATAATGCAGATCCTCCAGGTACAGCATGGATCTGTGGAATCTAATCTCCATTTTCACAAGATGCTTGAATGATTTGCATGCTTGTTAAATTTAGAGAACCACTTTGGAGTAACACTAGATCAGGGCTTCTGAAGTGGATATTATTCAATAAATTGACCTTTATCTGCATTTTCACCTGTCTTCAGTCCCAAAATTGTATGTGTTGAGTGAAGTTTGTTTTTTGTTTGTTTTTGCCTGAAAGACTGTTTATACTTACCATAATCTTCCTACTTAAACAATTTAATGAAACAGTAAATGAAAAATGAAAGTACTCCTTTCTCAAGGCAATTGATTTTGACAATGTGTTCCAAAGCATTTTTCTTTCCACTGAATTTATAAAAATGTTCCTCCACATACACTTTTTTTTTTTTTGCAGTACTGGGGATTGAACTCAGGGGCATTCTACCTCCGAGCTATACCCCCAGCCCTATTTTTTTACTCTTTATCTTGAAACCGAGTCTCACTAAGTTGCGGAGTGCCTCACTCGGTAGCTGAGGCTGGCCGCGAACCCGGATCCTCTGGTCTCAGCCTCCCAAATGCTGGGATTACAAGCGTGCGCCACCACGCCCGGCTTAACATACACTTTTTCATATCATTACTTATTGCACACATTGTTCCCCATGCCTGAGAGTCTTCCCTCACTATTCTCTCAAATGCTGAAATATTCCTCAGGTCTCATGTTAAAAGCCATTTCAAAAAAAAAAACACACACACACACACACACAAAATCCTAGCCTCCTCCAAGCTAGGTCAAGTTCCTTGTCAAATTAGGAACCATGAGTGCCTTGTTACTTCAGCTTAATAAGTATTTGTTAAATGAATTAGTTAATGTTCTGTTACATGAAACATCATTCAAGATATATGTGGTTAGCCAACTTTGTTAATTATACTATTCAGTCCCTTTGTCTCTTTGTATTTTGTTTGTTTTTTTTAGCTACTCAAAGATGAGGTTAAAAATTTTTACTACAGTTTTTCTTCATTGTTTTTGACAACTTCTTAATTTCTATCAATCTCTCTTCCCTTGTGAAGATTACATTATAATCAGTCAGTCAATAAAACAAACAAGCAGATATATACAAATGTATGTGTTAGTGTAAAGTGCTATATTTTCATAACTTTTTGTCATAATTTTTGTATTCACATCTTTTTTTTTTTTGTGGTACTTGGGATGGACCCTAGGGGCATTCTACCTCCAAGCTACACCTCCAACCCTGTTTTGTATTCTTTATTTTGAAACAAGGTGTTGCTAAGTTGCAGAGGGCCTCACTAAGTAGCTAAGGCTGGCCTCAAATCCGGATCCTCCAATCTCAGTCTCCCAAGTACTGGAATTTACAAGCATGCGCCACCACACCCGGCTGCAACTTTTTTCTTAGCATTTGCTAATACAACTCTGTTCTTCCTTTTGTTTTTAATGTTTCATTATATTTTATTTTGAGTGTCTTTTAATATGATAGTGAATATCATTCACATTTAGTATAAGAATCAATAGTTGGGCTTATTTATAACTATACAGTTTTTATATTACTGATTTATTTGGGGGATAAGAGAACATTTAAGGACTATGTAGATTAGCAGAACCTGGAAAGGAGATTATAAATGAAGAATTAGGATATGAAGGTACTAAGGATAAAGCATTTGGTGAAAAAGCGAAAGGTATGATATGATCAGCATGCTCAAAAAGCTACATTCATAAACAGTTAGACAAAATTAAAGAAGAGCCTCCCCATGCTGTATCACAATCAGAATGACTAACACGGAGGTGGAGAAGAGAATCTTAAATGCTTCAAGAACAAAGGCTACATGACATTCAGAGGTAAACCAAAAAGGATCACTCCCAATTTCTCAACCCAAATCCTGAATGTCAGAAGGGCTTGGAAAGATATATTTCAATCCCCAAAAGAAAATTACTTCCAACCAAGATTTCTATATCCAGCAAAGCTATCTCTCAAATTTTACAGAGAAATAAAAATCTTCCAAGATAAGCAGAAACCAAAAAAAAAAAAATCATGACTACTAAGGTGGCACCAGAAAAAACACTTGAAGAAGTAAAACACAAAGAAATTTAAAAAATAAACTTCAGAGCTATAAAAGGGGTGAATTCCACAAGATGAACAACCAAGTAAAGGACAAATAAAGCTGTATTGAATATAAAATATAACCCAAATGACAGGAAATAAAAATTTCCTCTTATAATAACACTAATGTAAATGGTCTCAATGCTCCAGCTAAAAGACGTGGACTAGAAAAGTGGTTCAAAAAATCAAAATCCAACTATACTATTACAAGAAACTCACCTTATAGGATGGAAAAAGATATTCCATGCAAATGAAGACTGAAAACAAGCAGGGGCAACTACAAAGAATCAAGCAAAGTGATGACTAATTTATTCAACAACTAATTATCCCTGTAAGTTACAGGCCTGGGTAGGATATTGCCTACTCTCAGGAGTCAATTTGCCAGGCTTCTATATGGCAAATTAACTATCAAATTCATCTTCTTAAATAATTTCAATTTTCCTTTCCATGGAGAAGTAAGCAACCTCTTTAAGAGAAAAGCATAGTGCCAATAACTGAATGTATTTATGTGAATAGACGAGGAGCAGATTGAAGATAGACAGTGGTAAGTAAAAGCTGGGAGTTTGGGGTAGGAGTAATAAAGCAGCTCTCTCACGGGTAGCAATGGCAACCAGTCCAAACACCATTCTAGGCACAATTAGAGACTGGTGAACCAAGAACTAAATCTATATCATAATAAGAAAGATCTTGCACAAAAGCTTCACTTCTATAGCAATTAATTAGTAAAGAAGCAAGCAAGAGCATAGAAGAGTCTATGATTCTAAAAACAAGAACTCCTAGGATTCAGTATATAAAATCTGGATTTAAACATATCTAAGCCTGGCAACGAGGGCCTCACTAAGTAGCTGAGAAGACCTGCGATCCTCCTGACTCAGCCTCTCAAGTACTGGGGTTACAAGTGTGCACCACCATGCCTGGCTTGCCTTTTTTTTTTTTTTTCTTTTAATGAGCAAACCTGGGCACATTACTTGGTTCCCTGGACTTTGGCTTCTTAATTCCTTAACTCTAGAACAGAACAAGTATCTTCAGGATTTGGGGGGCATTAATTTAGGTGGTATGGTACTCTTGTTTACTCTACACAGGCAAGAGAACAGTATCTATTATGAAGGAGATAGCACTGCATAGTCAAAACAGCACAGAGTTAGAATGTGTCAGATCTCTACTCAGATCCCTACTTTACTTACCACTTACTGGCTGCACGGACTTGAGCAAAACATTTACCTTCTCACACTTGATTCTCTCCAGTCTGTAAAACAGGGAAAATATAAGCTAAACTAAGATTTTTTGTAAGGATTAAAATATCATATATGCAAAATATTTAATCATTTCTAATATATAATATATACATATTACATATTGTTAACTTCATTATTACCACTGCAACTGGGAGCTTTTTTGAATCAGAAGAATCATTTATATGAGAAAATAGTTTTGTCTACAAGCTAGCTAGAGGACAGGAGTGAAAACAAAGATGAGGTATTTTAGGAACAGAAAGCATTTGCATCCTGCATGATGTCCTGGATTATTTTCTAGAACGTTTCATTTAATTCAGCTTTCCTGAACTTTTTGCCAGAATCCTCATGTCTCTTTGGAGGCGCAATGACCTTATGTAATAAGGATGGGAGCTGTTATAAACCTCGTTACTTTAAGGATCCCAAAGACCCCTTCTTTTCTTGTTTGAGTTTGATTATACGCAGATAATAAATGCACATGATCTTAAAGTTTGCAGTTTCTTTTTCTATTCTGCTTTGACATTTTTCTTATTCTATACCTAAATATATAATCTCCAAATGAAGCCATTTTATATCCCTTGTCACATGAAGACATTTTACCTTTGAGAAATATGACCATAAAGTCATATTATTTTTCTGGAAGAAACTCTTCTCTACTGATACATAGCTCAATGTATTCCATTAGCTACCTAGATTGGTTTTGGGAGAAAAAGTGGAAATGGCAAATGTTGTAAGGGCTTGGAATGAATTGCACAAATCACAACACAATAACCATGGAGGTTCAATTTCTTTCCATGTGACTAAAATCCATTTTTAATTTCAATCCATAGCATCTGCTAGTGTCAGACCATCCAAGTCAAGACCTTCCTCCAATCTCTACAATGCACAAAAGAGATTGAATCATCTCTCTACATATTTCTAAAATTATAATCATATGTTTGATGCTAAATACTAGCCCGAATCTCTTATTCCAAATTAAATTAATTCTCAAAGGCAAATCTAAATTAGTGATAACCATATGTCCTCATCTCAGCATACAAAGCTATTTTCTAGGTTGTTATTTTATTATGTCACCATCAGTGATTCCCTTTTTAGGATGTATACTATAAATTAGGGTCAGTAAACTGACTGTAGGAAAAATCTAAGCTAGTAAGCATGGTGTCATACATAATTCCTGGACAAATTATGCCAGTAACACCTGCAGATCATATATAAAAGTACCAGGACAGAAGCCAGAGAGAGTTGTTGGAGCACAGCCAAACTCTAATCTCAGAGGCCACATTTAGCGCAAGTGAAGCAGCACCGAACGGAGTCTGCCAGTGATGGATGGGCCCTGGAAGGCATGCCCATGTCATCCATCTTCATCATCATTAGATGGAGGAGCCTCCTGGCATGGCAATGGGGGTTGGGAGGAAAGGAGAAATTTCCAAGTCACTGGAAAGCGATTAGTAGCTTATTATACTAGCTTACTTTCTGTTTTCTTAATGTTAAACTATACACCCTGAATATCACAGCTGCTTCTATGTAGACATTAGAAAATCCTCTGTTAAGTAGAGGGAAAAACATATAGAAGCCCTTTGTGAAAAAGCAAAATGCAAATTGACAGCCAGAACTATGAAGCCAAGCAGTGCAGCTACAGGGACAAGCAATGCTCAAAAGGAAACATCTTTATTGGAAGAAAATTATGACAGCCTTGGAGGTGATTACCTGGCTAGACTCCAAAAGAAATGCCATTCCCAGGCCAAAGATTTATCCAGCTCAGCATTTTGTTTAAGACAAAGGCCCTGAGAAGGTTATTTTTTTTCCCCCAGAAAGGTCTTTCCATTGCTATTGCCATTGCCAACAACCATAATCAATCGATCTCTCTCTCTCTCTCTTTCTCTCTCTCTCTCTCTTTCTCTCTCTCGCGCACGCGCGCGCACACACACACACACACACACACACACACACACCCCACAGAGAAGTATATCCAGACTTTTTTCTTTTCCTTTTATAACGTGTGAAGAAGTATAGAGTTAGCCTAGAAGCTTGTAATAGATTCACAGAGGGAATTGTAGCTAGTGGGGCAGTTCTTCTACTGTCTATACTACATCCTCAGTGAGAAGTAGAGCCTTTTCTGGAAGGGCAGGATGGAGTCTCAATGCTTTAATTGATGGTGTGTCAGAAAATGTAATACAAAACATATAATTTACATAAATAAAAAGAAAGTAGAGGACAAAGGTATTTAAATCGAAAAGCTACTTCACACCATATACAAAATTCAACTTCAGCTGTATAAAAGAGCTAAATGTAAAAGGCAAATCTGTGTGTGTGTGTGTGTGTGGTGGTGTGTGTGTGTGTGTGTGTGTTGCTGGGGATTGAACCCAGAGGCATTCTACCTCCAAGTTATACCCCAAGTCTGATTTTATTTCTTATTTGGAAACAGGGTCTCACTAAGTTGCCGAGGCTGGCTTAGAACTTGTGATGCTCCTGTCCCAGCCTCCCAAGTAAGGCAAATCTATAGAACTTTTAGAAGAGAATGTAAGGATAACCTTTCAACCTTGGATTCGAGAAAGCTTTGGTTTTTATATAACATCTTTAAGATTTAAATAGCATGCCATACAAGTTACTCTTTTCGATTGTACAAGTCCGTGAATTATAGTGTATTTAGAGCTGTACCACCATCACTATTATCTAGTTTTGCAAGATTTTCAACTCTCTGTCAAAGTAAAATCTCTGTACTAATTAGCTATCACCCCTATTCTTACCTCCTCTCAATCTCTGGCAGCCATTAATTGGCTTTTAGTCTCTATGGATTTGATTATTTCGAACATCTCATTTAAAAGGAATCACGAAATTTTTGTGGTTTTTTTTTTTTTTTTGTGACTTTTCTTTTCATTCCATTATGTGGAGATACCAGCATTCATTTATTTACCCATCAAGTTTTTAGAGATTCAGATGATTTCTACTTTGCAGTATTATGAATAATGCTTTTATGGACATTCATGTATAATTTTTGTGTGTGTGTGGTACTGGGGATTGAACTCAGGGGCATTCTACCTCGGAGCTATACCCCCAGCCCTATTTTTTATTCTTTATTTTGAAACCGAGTCTCACTAAGTTGCGGAGTGCCTCACTAGGTAGCTGAGGCTGGCCACGAACCCGCATCCTCCGGTCTCAGCCTCCCGAATGCTGGAATTACAAGCGTGCGCCACCACGGCCAGCCATGTATAAACTTTTGTGCAGGTATGTTTTCATTATTCGTGTGGCTTAATTACCTAGGAGATAAATTGTTTTGTCATATGGTTTATTCTATGTTCAACATTTGGAAGAACAACAGAACTACCAACATTTGGAAGAACTGCCAAGCGGTCTACAGTGACTGCTTCATTTTATTTTCCTATGGTCAATGTATGAAGGTTTCACTTTTTCCATAAATTTGTCAACAATTATAAATTATCTTATTTTTTTTAAATTAGTCATCTTTATGATCATGAAGTGAAATCCACTGTGGTTTTGACTTGGATTTTTCTGATTACTAGTGATATCAAACATCTTTTCATGTGCTTATTGGCTATTTTTATATCTTCTTTGGAGAAATATATATTTAATTCAAGTTATATTTTTATTATTTAGTTGTAAGAGGCCTTTATATATTCTGGATACAAGTCCCTTATGAGGTATATAATATGCAAATATTTTATACTATTCTATATCACATTTAACCATTTTCATGATGATGTTCTTTAAAGAACAGAAGTTTTCATAAAATCCAATTTATCCATTTTACTTTTGTCACTTGTGTTTTTGGTGTTGTATCTAAGAAACTACTGCCTAATCTAAGGTCACAAGGATGTACTCCCATTCATACTTACCTCTAAGAGTAAGAAAAATCATGGAGTTATTTGAAGGTATTTGAAACATGTATTAAGCAAAAAAATAAATAAATAACTATTTCTCCAATAAATAAGGAATTCCTGTAATTCAATTAGAAAATGGTAGGCAATTCAAGGTGGAAAAAAATGAGCCAAGACTTGAGCAAGCAAATGTTTTACAAAACAAGAAATCTAAATAGCTTGCAAGAAAATGAGATGCTAACCATAATTAGTCATTGGGAAAAGAAAACTTAAAATTAAGGTAGGTTACCACTACACACACCAAATTAAGAAAGAGTAAAAATCTGACAATCCTTAATGTGAGTGAGGATGTAAGCAGAGCTCTTCTACTGGCAGGAGTATAAATTGTTACAGCAACTTTAGAAAACTGTCATTATCTGGTAAAACAAATATAGGTAAAGTATGATCCAACAATTCAATAAAACTAAACTATGATCTAGCAATTTTACTCTTACATATGCACCTTAAATATGTGTTTGATTATACATGCCAAAATGCATGGTTAAGAAGCATCATAACAACATTGCACATAATTACCAACTTTTGGATCGAACCCACATGCCCACCATTAGTAGAATGGATAAATAAAATGTTTACCATACTACGGTGGGACAGTACATTGTAATTTGAACAAACTGCAGATAGATAAACTTACAAATATGTGTCCAGGAAAAACCAAGTTGTAAAAGAGTAATTACCATATTATTCTAGTTACATATAGTTCAAGAATAGGTAGAACTTTTATTTGTTCAGGGATGCCTACAGAGGTGACAGAAAGTGTAAAGAAAAAAATATAGTAGTAAAAAAGTCATGGTCACGTTTCCTTTATGTTGTGTGAATAATGGAGACAGAATAGTAAAAGATATCAGGAATATTCTATGTCCCAACAATGTTTGATTTCATGACTTGATGGACTTATAATGATACTTATTTTATAAAGTTAAATGTACTTACACTCATATGCACTTTTCTATGTATCACATCTTATAATAAAAACAGTAAAAAACAAATACATTGCTTTTCCCTAATTGTATGACACTTACCTATGATATAGCTAATCCTCCTTTCATCAGGGACAGATGTTTGCAAAAACTAAAGTTTTCAAAATGGGAATCTTACTCTGAAACTCAACACGGAAAACAGATAAAGCCTAGCTGCTCTGTTTGAAGTAGAAATGGGGAAACCTGAACCATAACTCACTCAAATCTCTCCCTCAGACATCTCTTCTCCCAAACTAGTGACATCTTCAACAAGTCCCAAAATTCCAGGGAATAAAGTTTAGAGAACAATGTAAATGACGATTGGTGCAGGGAAAAAACCCTTCGATTTCAGGCTTCATGATGTGGCCAAGGCTTAAAACCAAGATTTGGATTTTAGCAGTGTAATAATGTTTACAATAGTTTTTCAATGAAAAGACCATTGAAAAGCACTCATCTCTAGTTTCTATCCTCCAGAATTTTTCTTAGGCCAACTGGTTATACCAGTAATGCATTAGCAATAAATCAAAGTACATCCTATACTTCAGTGGAGATATGTGTATGTGTTAGTGTGTGTGTTAATAAACATACATCTATACTACAATATATGGTATACTAAAAATAATATAATGCATATATGCATATAACAATGCATATATATACACAGTTTTACTATCTCTTTATGCATCCTATATATATATACATTAATGTATATATTTATATACATGTATATAAATTTTTTTAAAAGTGTGCCACCCTGGTCCAGGCGTGGTGGCACAATCTTGTAATCCCAGTACTTGGAAGGCAGAGACAGGAGGATCGCAGGTTCATAGCCAGCCTCAGCTACTTAGTGAGGCCCTCTGCAACTTAGTGAGACCCTGTTTCAAAATAAGGAACTCTAAATAGGACTGGGGGTGTAGCTTGGAGGTAGAATGTCCCTGGGTTCAATCCCCAATACTGAAAACAAAAAGTGTGTCAACCTATAAACTTAAAAGCAATTGAACCATTTCAGCCCCAATAGGAATTGTGAGCATTTGTTAAAAGGTGGAGGAAAACCAGCTATGTTTTTTCTCCTCTAAGTTAAGCAAAACTGAAACAGATTGAAAATAACAGAATGAGAATTTTAAAACATTATCTACCAGAAGAATTCCCTCTTATTATGAATATGAACTGCAAAGTGTATCACCTCTGCTAAGGAAAAGTTTCCAAAACCCTTTTGTCCAAAGACTTGTAAAACTGGATGGACTTCCAAAGATTTCAGTAGTAATTGGAAGGACTGAACACTTTCTTCAGTTGTGTTTTATGTATAAAAGTATAAGATCTAAGATCAGGTTATTGTGAGGGTGTGGCACAGACATCTTGAACTTAAACTCAGAATTTCTTTCTTAGTTGGAGACTTGGGTAAGGTTTCATGAAAGAAGAGTTATTTTAGACATTAGCTCCAATCCTGGCTTTTTCTCCAGTGCCATTGGAATTGAGTAAATTGATAAAAGGGAGCTTGTAGTGAGAAAATGTCATTCCATCTTATTTTGTCAATTATTCTTGTGGATCTTTGGGGCTTAGATCCCTTCTTTCCAAAGTACCACATATCCATACCTGTGAGCACTTTTCTCTACCTGTCAAGGCCCTCCATACCCTGGTTTTATATTGTTTAATTTCTCTTCCCACATGCACTACTAACCATATTTTGGTGTCCTCTTCTTAAGGATCTTCATATTCACACACCTTTCTTAACAGCAGAATCATGGAGGCACAAAATAATTCAAGAAAAAAGGAAGAGAAAGAGAAAGGACTAAATGAGGCTTGGTTCCATTTCAATATAAGGTCTCACTAGACAAACAAACATGAGCAAGTAATTTAATGTTTCTAATAACAGTTTTCTCATCTGTAAAAGAGAACTGTAACAATGTCTTTATAATATTTCCTTTTCAATGTACAGAACTCTATATAAACCTGAAACAACTATTGATTTTAAATAAAAAAATATTGTATTCAATGCAGACAAGCTCACCTTTCCACATTTTAAAAAAGCAAAATGATTACATATAAATTCATGTTAGAAGCCATCAATTTAATTTTCAAAGTTTATGCTGAGATTAATGTTCTATGGTGACATTTCATTTAATCCCCACCCTTACCCCTCAACCAGTTTTATCATCTGTAAATTTCTATTCATGTAATAAATATTCCCACTTAAATTCATCATGACAGCCTGAGTTATCTCATCTATTCGTTCAGGTTGACTTAAAATACATCCAGATATTTTGTAGATGAAGTAATTGCATTGACATATTGCAAAGTAAAATCTTCCAGAAAAAAAAAAAAATGTTTAGACTTGTTTATGTGACCTATTTGCTGATTTCTCCTGCAAGGCTTTCTGCCAGGAAGAATAATTTCTTCTCCCTATAGATTAAATCGAGTATGTATTGCCAACACACAGCCAGAGCCACCATCCAATGGGTTGATTCACTGGAATTTATAGTCCTGATAAAGTCATTTAGAAAAACAAACTCAAGCTGTTAAGCACTGACAACTAATCCCAGACTCAATCCGATCTATGAATGGGGCCACGCCACTGAGACTATGAACATTTGATCATGTAAATGCTCCCCCTGATGGCTCTGCATGACAGGCCTGATGGAAAGGAAGGGGGGACTGGGCCTGCAACATTGCTCACCAAATGTGGTGATTAAAGAGAACAAGCAGTTTCAGCTGGGATCCTGAGTCTTTGGCAGCTATCGGGGCAGCTTCTGTCTTTGGTGGCAAAACAAAGTTTGGGTTTTTATTTTCCATTGTTTTTTTGAAAGGGGATGAGGATAATCATTTTTTAACATTGGCTCCTTGGTGTTACAGGCAGTCTGTTAGCACACATTTTCAGATTTGCTTCAGAAAGGAAACTAAATAGAAATGTGGATGCATGTTAATTACCCAAAAACATGGTGCACCAGATGGCCACCAAGGTCTGCTTCAGTCAAGTAGGTAAATAGTGCTTCCGATCCCTTTTGTCCCCTCTGCAAACCAAAATTTCAATTATTTTCCCTCCAATTACTGTTAATGCAGAAAGTAAACAGGACACAGAAAAGCCATATTTATAAGAAAGGACCTTAGGGATGCAGATAAACATTTTTATCCTCTCACTAAATTCTGCAGAATTATGGGGTCCAGAAAAAGTAAAGAAAAATTCTTATAATACCAGAAAGCATGGAGTCAGGCCTCCAGTCAAAACACAAACACTAGAGAAAATGAGTTTATTTTTCTAAAGTATGTGTAAAGTTTGGGCCATGTGTGTCTCTGATAGAGGTGTGTCAATTATAACTTCAAGATTACTCTAACTAGGCTGTGTAATGAGCCTTCTTTTATTACTTACAGGGGATCATAAAATTCATTACATCAGTATATACAGTCACGGTCCATCCCAAGAAAAACAAAACTTGCACTTTTAAAATATCTTTCTGCTGAGTTGCATATACATGATAAATTCTGCACGACATTTAATTTACTCCACATGACCTCAGTGTGCTCCGTGATTGAAAGCATTAACCTTCATAATATATCTGTAAACCTGAGGCGGAGGGCACTCATTTGAAATCCTGGCCTTTGGTCATTCCTTTTCTGATAGTCCCTGTCTCTTCTCCCTCACCAGGTAGGTCACTGGCTTTGCACCACTACAAGTCAGGGGATGTGACAGGTGAGAGAAAAGGTAACTTGTAAGTCTTTGGATTTTATATTCCCAAAACCCAAGATCATAGGAGGACTTGGTGACTCAGCGTACAGACAAATAAGAGGAAGCAGCTGGGAGAAAAGCATGATTCCTCCGTCCTGGGATGGAGTCCTATGTCCTGACATATGACATTAGGGGAGGCAGAAGATGTGATGGGACCATGAAGCAAAGAACCATGGCTCCCCAGTGGGACCAAGGATGATGGATAATCAAGATCAGGCCAGAGGATTAACATTGGAGCCACTCTTTGCACATTCATGGATAAATGTCTCTCCTAAAGCTTTAGTATTAAGTATAGTTCACATGTTTACCTGTACTGTCAGGAGAAGGAAGGGGGGAGGGAGAAGAGACATCCCAAATTTATGATAAGTTTTTACCCTCCCTGGACCACTAATGTCTCAAGTACAAATCAATTTGAGTTTGAGGGAAAAAAAAATCTATTTGGCATAACTGAGTTTGTTGATTGAAGGGAATACATGTAATGTTTCTAAAGGCAATATTGAAGTATGAGAGAAGGAGATCAAGGAGAATGGAAGGACATCTGCTAAGTGAATTTAAGATAGATGCAAATGAGCAGATTAGCTGGGCACAGTGGCACACACACCTGTAATCCCAGTACTTGGGAGGCTGAAACAGAAGGGATCACAGGTTGGAGGACAGCCTCAGCAATGTAGTGAGACTCTCAGCAACCTAGCAAGACCTTGTTTCAAAACAAAACAAAACATAAAGAGGTCTGGGGATGTAGCTGGGAAGTAGAATACCCCAATGCCCCAGTACCCCAGAGAGAGAGAGAGAGAGAGAGAGAGAGAGAGAGAGAGAGAGAGAGAGAATATAAACAGATTACCAATTCTCCTGAGGGAATTCCCATGTTCAGTAATCTCAGCTGCAACATATGAGGTTCCTGTGTGCAGAGAGCTTCACCCAGGAGGCCAGCTGACCCATGGAGGAGAGCTTTCCTCCTGACAGCCTGTGAGGATGGCAGGACTCTGATCGCTGATCCACAGACCAGGAGTGGTGTTTATGGAAGGCAGTGACTTGCTGGGAATTCAAAACAGGACCAGTGTGAGGGTAAAGGTGCAAAATTCAGGATGTCACCTGTATTCCACTGCTTCCTGAATGACGGAACTGCTGCGGGGTGGGGGGGGGGGGGGCCCTAACTCCCTCAACACCGTGGCTCAGGATCCAGGCAGAATTTGAAGCTCCAGCTTTGCCCTTCAGAATGCCATCTGAAACCACAAATTTCATTGCATCCTGCTTCTTTCTGGGTCTCCCCATGGTGTAATTGGAGTTAATTGTTTTATTTCCTAATAAAAGCTAGCATTTTTTAGTGCCTTAAGGTAAAATGCTTTGTAATTAGAAATTAGAGAAAAGAGTTACACCCTCCCTCCTTTTGGAAGTTTTCCACTTACCTGAAATAAAGTGGTTTTATTAAACTTTCTATGGTAATACTCTAAATAAGTCTCATCTCTTTCTTGCTCTCTCTTTTTTAATGCGAGTCAAAAAAAAAGTCTTTTTCCCAACTTGAAGGGGAAAGCATGTCAGTTTTTATTTAAAAATTAGGATAAGGGTTGGCTGTCTATGGGATGATAATTGAAGAAGATAATTTTTGGTGAAAAAAATCAAAGGTTATAAATTGGTCAGCATTAAAAGAAGAGTGAATTAGATGAAATTTCCTCTTTGTACCTATTTGCTTTTCTCTATGACATCAGTGATATCTTCTTATTTTGTATGAATCAACTCAGCTTTAAATAGCAACTCTCCATAGATGGAAAATCCGTAAGAAATATAGATTTAACTTCCAGATGGCCAACCACATGGCTCAGGTTCCAGAACAGAAGCCAAGATCTGATTTAAAACCAAGAACCAGACAGCTGAGACCAAAGCTTGTTGCCTGATTATCCAAAGAGCCCACTCAAGGCTCCACTTTAGCTTTTCCAAGCTCACTTTGCAGTTTTATACTTATTAGATCTTGAAACAACCTGCATTATTGCTCACCTTTGCTTCTAAATACAGCTCCTTTTGGCCACATGGACAGAGTTTTCCTCCTGCATTGCTGGTTGCCCCTTCTAAGACTTCTACAATGACCTGGTTCTCATTGCTTTACCCTACACTTAAGTTTCTTCGACACTCAAGCCTTGGTCCTCTTTTAGCTAGCATGCTCTCTCCAGATCTTTTTTTCCACTCTTTGGTTTTTGTTACTATTGGGATCACAAGGACTCCTCAAGACATGCACTGAGACCAGGCCTCTCTCTGAGCTCCATATCTCTATGCCTGACCAGCTAATATGTACTGACTACTTACCAGTCCTATGTGGAGTGCTCTACATGTACTTTTTTTTTTAATTGGTGCATTGTAATCATACATCTTTGTTAGGAACAAGCTTGTAAAGGCATACACGTACACATCTCTCATTTAACCCTTCCCCAATTTCCACCCCAGTCTCTCTCCCTTCCTCCTTCTCAGGTTAAGTTTAGTGATTGACTTTGATATGTTTGTGAAAGTTCATCATGTGCATTAGGGTATTTCCCTACTCCCCTCTCCATCACCTTCAGTTAAGTCACCTTCTTTGTTTATCCCTTTTATGTCCCACTTTCTCCCTAGCTTCTGCATATTAGGGAGCGCATATGATTTTTTACTTTTTGTGACTAACTATTCTCACTTAGCATAATGTTTTCCAGTTCCATTCATTTCCCTGCAAATGACATGATTTTACTCAGCCATAAAGAAGTACATGCATTTTTTTATTTAATCTTTTATATTCTTTCTGTATTTTATTTTATTTTTCTAAGTACAAAGGTAATAATATATACATTTGTTTTAGCCAGAATTCTTACTGCTATAACCCAAAACACCTGACAACCACAACTTAGAGGAAGTAAGATTTATTTACTCAAAGTTCTGGAGATTGCAGGGGTTCAGTCCATTATAGGCCAGGTATAATCTGCAGAACTCAGAGCACGGTGAGGGGAAAAGAGGGAGGGAGAGAGAGAGAGAGAGAGAGAGAGAGAGAGAGAGAGAGAGAGAGAGAAAACAAGACCTCTACTCTCATATCATAGAGACAAGAAACAAAGCAAGAACAAGGGGAAAGATGGGCCATATGTAATCCCCAAGGCCACACACCCAGTTACCCCTTCTCAGCAACACTCCAACATGCCTGCTTTGTCTACACAAGGTCTAGGAGTACATTTAAACTATAACAACATTCTTACAGAAACCTTAAACATGCATAAAAGGTGAAGAGCCATCTCAGTCCACCTACATTCCTCTTTCTGCATCTTCTTCATCCCATCCTACCCCAAATATCTACTATTGCCAGTGTGGCGTTTGTCCTAACTTGATCTTTACAACAATCCAGTAAAAGTTCTGTTATTGTTGTCTCCCTTTTACAGATCAGGAAGTTGATGTGTAAGGATATTTAGAACCTTATACAAGGTGGAATGGAAAGTAAGTAGCAGAATGGGAGCTCCAAGCTCAGGCTTGTCTTCCTTTTTTTTCTCACATCACCTGGGTATCTCTTGGAAGAACTGCCCTCCAAGTTCAACTGTCCAAACTCGAACTCACAGATTCTCCCCCCACCCCACTCACTCACCAACCTTGGTCCTTCTCTTGGGTCTTAATATCAGTAAAGATGCAACCAAATATCTGTTTGTTTATTGACAAAAATTGTCATCACCCTTCACACCACTTCCTTTTTCATAATCCCTAGCTATTTAGTCACCAAACCTTACTGATATGATTCCTAAATTTCTCTAGAATCTGTAACTCTCTCCATCTACCCTGCCACAAGCACTGCTGGATTAAATCTGATTCCACACTTCCCACCTTCCAGATCAGCCCACACACATCATCTCCACATGGACCTTTTAACCCTGCTCACATCAGAACATGCCACTCCCATTTTCAAAGTAGTCATTTATTTATTGCTCTCAGAATACAGTGGAATATTGTTGTAGGACCTATGGGGCTCTCTTGGTCCAATCCTTGTCCACTTCCCTGCTCTCACATGCTAGGTCTCTGTACACCAGGTCATAGTCCTCTCAGTCACAGAGCCTTCACACATGCTGTCCCCTCTCCATGGAACTCTTTTTGGGGAAGGGTGCTAGGGATTAAACCTAGAGGGCACTCTACCTTCAAGGTATACACCTGGCCCTTTTTTATTTATTTTTATTTTTATTTAATTTGAAACAGGTCTTGCTAAGTTGCTGAGGGTCTTGCTAAGTTGCTGAGGGTCTTCTAAGTTGCTGGCACTGGCTTCACACATGCTATTCCCTTGTCTCAGCCTCCCAAGTATTCATGGAGCTCTTTTATCCTCCCTTTCAGAGTACAAAGCTCTGGTACAGATGCAAGCTTTAAGTGGTTCAGGACAGCCTTTGTTGGTCCCTAATCTATTTCTAGTCCCAATCCTTACATGCTCTCATATCATTCTTTACTTTGCATTTATCATCGTATATGGTTTTTTTTTTCTACTAGTCAACAAGCTCTAAGAGGGCAAGAACAGTGTCTCCCTCATTCACTCATGCCTGTGCCTAGAAAATAGCAGATTCATAAATACTTATGAAATGAAATCAATATGATTCTTAATAAGTAACCTATTTACTTGTGTCTCAAGTTCCCATTCCTGGAAAATGGTGATACTAGCATTAACTTGAGTGATATTACCTCTTCTAGGCAAGTAGAATTCAAGTCTACTATGCTTAGCTTTGGTGGGAGTATTAAGAGACAGTTAAATAGTTCAAGGAGCTAAGGGTGTTTTTTAATGAATACCCCTGGGAATAGAAGTGGGGCACTTAATCTCATGGCCTTCTCTCTTCTTTCTCTCTAGCCCAAGAGTCATCGGAGGGAGTCTACACATTACAAAGCAATATTACTGGAAAATCTTTTTCAAACTTGTATATTTCCAAACAGTACTACTTTAATTGATTCAAGTCATCAGGATTGGATTCTAATTTCAAGACAACACCCTAAACAACTCACCACAGAACAGAACATTAGAATTATGGTAGGCATAATTAAAATGCCATTGCATTCTAATATTGTCTCTTCTTCCATTGCTCCTACCCACAATCGGTTTTCTGTACCAACAAAGAAACAGCTGTATGATCAGCAGGCTTCCATCTGTGAGCTTCCATCTGCGGTTTCTTTTGCACTTGTGCCAAGCAGATCTGGAAAAGCAAAACACGCCCTATTCCTGATTTTACTCTTTTCCAATATTGTGTGTGTACCAAAACAATAGCTGAAAGACTCTGTAGGGTTTTCTCTCAAATTGGTACTTCCAAGAAGTTTAAGGGTAATTAATGATATGTCTTTTGTCTTCTGATTAATGCTATTGTCAAGAATTCAAAATCAGTTGAGGAGAGCATGCATGGCAGAAGAAAGACAATCCTTATTACATTATCTCGGAATGACTTGTAAATGCTCAGAGCAATGAGGTTGTTAGGACTGCACCCCATTCAACAAGGAAGGAAATAGAATTGGAAAAAAATGGTAATGATGAGGCACAAAGTACTTTAGTAGTTGTCAAATTTCCTCATTCCCAAAGCGTACATCCTTCTTCACCATCAAACTGCTATTGAATATTCATAAAGCAAGTTCATTTCTTGTCATCTCAGGGGATTTTAAAGTCTGGAAAATGCAAAATATCCAGGAAGTTGTGTTCTAATTCTGATTGCTTGTCTACCACTTTTCTCAGCTTTCTAAATGTTCTTTGCGCTCTCTGGAGCCACTGCTTCCATAGGGGCCAAACTTTTTAATATGCCTTTAAGAATTCAACTGGCGACCTTTTACTTATTCTTCAAAACTCAGCTGAAGTGTCACCTGAGTTCCCTGATTTCTCCAGGAAGTTAAGTGCTTAAATAATCCATCTCTTTTTCTCTTGTTGCTGCATGTCCATGCCTATTGTATATGTTCATAAGGTTGTAACTTTTATTTACATAAAACCAACTCTTAAATTGAGTATGATTTTAATTTTCTCTATTTTTGCTTAACATATTAAGTGTTTCTAAAATGTGAACAAAAGAATGAATAATGCTAGTTTCTTAATTTTTATTAACTTCTTAGTGGTCTGTCAAAATGTACTGTCTACACAAGTATAAACTCTGTGATGTACAGTATGACATCCATTATCCAGTGTCTCTATAAACCATGAACAAGAAGATGTTTTTGGAGAAATAATCTGCAAAGATAAACTCAAGTTCTCAGTTGATTTCTCTCAGTTTCCACTTTCACTTTGACCAATGACTTTTGTCATCCTTAAATATAAGAAATGAGAAATCAGCTTGTCCTGTGTAACTGTGACAGCTTACTTTGTCAAATTTTAATTCTCCCAACTTGGTGCATTGGTGGGAGGATTTAATGGGACAATGCACAATGCCACTGCATGCAGCAGTGTTTATTACAGTGCCCAACACATATAAGTTGTACTTGACTGTCATTTTCATGGATATCAGAAACTCCACGTTGCAGTTGGATTCTCCTTGTTAACTCTCTTTCCCCACACTTACAAAGCTGTTAGCCATAAAGAAATGATGAAAAGGCAGGAAGTGAAGGAAATTGTGAAATACAAATGGCCCAAAACCCAGAAAATCCGTCTTTGAAGAATGACAATATATTTTACTTATATCAGATCCATATGCAACCTATCTAAAGAAAACTTCATTACCCACAATGTGTCACTTCTTTGAAAACTAATGATTTGACATGTCTCCTAGCTTAAAGGACTTATCACCCTGCAAACTTACCACCCTAATAAGGGATGTCTGTAGGCAGTCTGCCACAATATCAACTTTGGACATGAATCTTGTTTAACTAGTTGCTTTCAGGTACTGTCTTTCTTTTATACATATGTGTAGATCTCACAGACACTAAAGCATTGATTTCCTAACTATGGTATTATAGTTGAAATTACGAGATTAATCAGTGATTCTAATGATCCCTTTGTTTGTCATAAAAAATAATAAGTTCTACATTAATTAAGGGCCAAATTTGGAACTTAGAAAAACAAAACAAAACAAAATTTTTTTGTACCCAGGGCATTCTACCTCTGAGTTATACTCCCAGCCCTTTTTATTTATTTTATTTTTTTATTTTTGCTAAGATTTGTCTTGAACCTGAGATCCTCCTATCTCAGCCTCCAAAATTCTGGTTACAGGTGTGTCCACCAGGCCCAACCAACAAATTCATTCTTGAGATATTCATAATGTGTACCAGGATCTCTCATTTGCTACCCAAGGAAGCACAATTGATCAATAAATTAACAAACACATAGGTCTTGGGAGATGCCATCTTCTCTAATGGTAGTTGAGGATTCTTAGTTAAGTAATCACAATACCTTCTTTTAAGAAATTTGTGTTCTAGTAGATAAGGAGATAAATAAATTTAAATTGTCACAGTCAGTTGCAAGTATTAGTATAGTTAATGATAGGGTACTTGTGGAGTCCAGAGGGGGCAGGGTATCAGAGAAGGCTTCCTGAAAGAAGTGACTGACATAAGCTTATTTTTAGAGCATAAGAAGGAGACATTATTCATGGAGAACAAACAAGAAACCAAGAAGAGAGACTCATGTGAAAAAGTATGGAGACCACCAGTATAAATTGTCCAGTGAGCCGCCAAGGGATTACCATGGTGCCCACTAGGATAATTTAGAGGGAGTGGAGGGAGACAAACCTGGCAAACAGCTTCATATCATGAAGGGCCTTGTGTTATATGGAATTTTAACTTCTTTATGAACTCTATTGAGAGTCATTAAAAAAGAAATCAGAAAGTGGTATCACTAGATTTGTATCTCAATGAATCACTCCAGATGACTTATACAGCATGGACCATATGCAGAGACTATCAAATTCTGCCACCCAAAGTTAATGCTTTTCCAAAATAGTTTCACAAAGCAACACTGTATTGCACTTCATAGGATGCACTGATATTTTCTAATCTATTTCATTGTTTAAAATTCTGGTCTTGGCCTTCTAAATTGATTTCACAATCCTCTAACGGGATGTGACCCATTGGTTGAAAAACCCTTGATAAGAAGAAACAGTGGAGCCAGGAAGATCAGATAGGCAGCTGTTGCCATAATTTAAGCAGTACAAGATGGGGACCTCAACCAAGACCACGTAATGGAAAGACTCTGGTCACTTCTGTCTTAATATTAAAGTTCTATTTAGTCTGCTTGCTCTAACCTAGTTAAGTAAGCTTGGCAGCATTAGTGCACTTTTGAGATAATCATCATTGAGTGCCTGCCACGTCTTGCACTGTGCAAAAAGCTTTATATGTATACTAACTCTAATTCTTACTGCAGCAATGCAGCATCGATACTGCTATCTCTATAGACAGAAGCACCAAAAGCTTAGGGACATTAGGCAGATTTGCAAAGGTTACACAGATAGAAATTAGGCAGTCTAATTAGGGCTAGTTAATTCATATCAACTATTGTAGTTATCAATTAAATGAATACATAGCATTACCTCTTGATGATTATATAGCTTATTTCCAGTTTTTGTTTTTATAAACAGTGCTACAACGCATATATGTTTTGCCCAAAGTTAGAGAGTGCCTTTAGAGTGGGTTTCCTGGATCATAAGGTATGCTTATGTTTCAGATGTATTTTATTATGTTAAGGAAATGTTCATTAATTCTATTTTATTGGATGTCCAAGTGTTAGAATCTTTGTGGGGTTTTTAATCATTAATTTCTAGTGTTATTACATCATGGTAAGAAAATGGTCCTGTACTATATCTAGTCTTCGGAATTTATGGATTTTTCCATGGTTGAAACTAGGGTCAAATTTTGTGAATGTTCTTTATACACTAAAATTTTATATGTACATATCTAATAGGGATATATATATATATATATATATATATATATATATAATCTGATTATCTATAGAGAGTCAATGTAAGGGTAGTTG
The DNA here is from genome assembly GCA_004027655.1 of Graphiurus murinus. Lineage (NCBI taxonomy): Eukaryota > Metazoa > Chordata > Mammalia > Rodentia > Gliridae > Graphiurus > Graphiurus murinus. The sequence goes on from PVLC010017681.1 coordinate 31,740, forward strand.
TTGCTTTGTTTACTAATCAGGGACAATTTTAACTCTTTTTTTTATATGACCATCTGAATTGTTCCAACTCTGTCATATTATTTTTGCTATATTCTATAATATAAAATATGCCATTATGTGTGTATACAGTCTATACATACATATTATATATGTAAATGATGCCCTACTCCTGTTTTGTTTTTCCTCATATTTTGCCTCTATTCTGAACAATATTAGGAGGGAATAATCTTTTTCATTTGCCTGCATTTCCCCCAGCATCTGGTTTTAAATAATTTTGGTTTACTTCCAAATAATAACTATTAATTAATTGGTAAGCTTTTTCTAATTTTCATATCTTTCCCCTCACATTTTGAAAGTTGTTTTAGGTACTAATGTTCACAATACGTAGTCATTACATATGATACTCTCTCTCTCTCATGCAACCATCATCTGGTTGTAATTCTACATGCAAATATACATTTGTGCTCATTACTAGTACTTATATGAATTTTATTACATTTTTTATTATTTTCTGAAACTCATTCTCGAGTAGGTTCCTCAGAGAAAGAAGAATATTGCCTAAATTGTTGCATGTTTCTATCAGTTTCTGTTCAGTTTTTAACTAGATTGCCTTCCTATCAATTTATTTTTCACTGAAATCTAACAATTTTACTGTAATATGACTTATTAATTTGTGTATATTTTAAATGACATAATCCCATGACAAATTTTACATATAAATAACTAGTTCTTTCATATGTTTTTTACTTGTTTTTAATTTCCAAAGCAATTCCTTGAAATATAGTTTTTAGTATTTATTATTTTTCATTGTTTTGGTTTTCTTGTCCAGGGATTCCTATTGGCTGCAGGTTGGACCTTCTTTGCCTAACTTATTGATCTTTCACTTTTTATTGAATTCTTTTCTCTTCCTACATTATTTTTTCTTTTTCCTTACTCTTTCTCTCCAGGTGTTATTTGTTGTGCTGACTTATATTTGTATCTATTCAAATTTGTTTTCTTCTTCAAAAAATAATTTTCTTCTTTTCCTGACATTTGTCATCTAATATCTGAGTTGTTTTATTACTTATGCTGTTTTTAATAATTGATACTAATTTTTAGTTCATTTTGAAACATTAACTTTCGTGTTACACATTTTATGTTTTATAAGCATGCCTTTCTGCTTCAATTATCTTTAAGGACTATAGAACAATCTTCTCTCTTCTCTCTTGTGATAACTTTACATGGAATCCAACTTAGTTTTCCTTAATATATAGAATAGGTGGGTGTAATAAAATGGCTTGCCTAGTATTCTTACTCTGCCTTTTAATTTTAATGAAGGGCTCATAGCTGTAGCCCCTTATTTTCTGACAATCTCCTGACTTTATTCTCTTCCTGCTTTTATATAAATATTCACTTTCTGATTCTACTGTCACTGTTCTGCCTAATTTGTACTGTTGGTTTCACTTAAATTTTAGTTTTGTTTTCAGAGTTCAGGGGCTACTCCACATTTTAGATTTTACCACACCCTGTATGCTCTTCTTCAAACTGATATGTGTAAAACCTTTTTCAATTTAAGCCACTGTTTTCAAGTTGGCCTGTTA